>JALPQI010022013.1:0-25058 GCA_025490895.1 Thaumatotibia leucotreta
CAAAAAACAATAAAAATCCATAAACTTTGATAAAGATTTTATGTTATTTTTCTTCGATTAAATAACGTGTGCTTTCCTTAATTTTTCCCTGCACACACAATATATGTATAGATTAAGGATGGCTTTATCGACAAAGGATAAAATAAGGTAATAATGTTGCAGCCACCAGCCAGTGACCGCCCGGGGCCTCCGCCTGCAGCTGCAGACCCTCGCGGCCCGCGCCACGCTCACAGGTGAGCACACACGCGCATGCTCATACACCAGGGTCCTACTTCTCGAAAGCTTGTAACTTGTAATACAAGCGGAAGTCCTTATCTGATTAATGGTGTCAAAAAGAGACTTCCGCTTGTATTACAAGTTACAAGCGTTCGAGAACCGGGCCCCAGGCGCCCGGCGACTAATATTGCACATCATACTTTTCAAAAACAAACGTATATGTACCTACCACAGAACTAAGATGACAAAGAATGATCGACAACGATTAAAAGCGTAACCAAAATCAATAAGGGTTTTTGCCATTTTGGCTACGGAACCCTAAAAAGCAAGTGTGTGCGTAAATTTGTCTATGTGTGGTTAGGAATAGGGTTGCCTATTACAACAGAGCAATTATCTATCGATGTTTGACTGTTTTATCGACAACATGGTATTTTTTATCTTCGTTTTTTTTGCTATAAGTTTTATAGTACAACGTCGAATTACAAATTGCAAACGTGTGTGAACTTATTATCTGGCGTATCCCTTAAATTTAACAGTAATAATAAAAATCGTATATTATCAAAAAATATCACAAAACACAGTAAGGTCCTTCCAGTTTGTTAAATACACATTCGTAATTAAAATCTGGGACTATGACGGCATTGTAATGTAATAGGCTGATTAGGTATGTTTATCGAGTGAATATCGATATCGGCAGTTCAACATTTAGTCAAGCTCTAGCGTAGAGTGACAATTTATATTTTTACACAAAATATCCTTTAATATCAACTATTGTGATAAATTATTAGCGCACAGTGATAGGACAACTAACAATTAATGCTAGAAAGTGATAACTTACACGATTTGTGCTATCAAATCGACAAAATATCGTTTGAAAACTATCAACCGGCAAATCATATTTACCTGTGAAACGAGTGTTTGCCGTCATTTCTTCGGTGGGTGACAGGGCAATCCTTTACACTACACGATACCATATCGGTTTAATTATTTGTGTAAATTTACTTCTTACTAGAATTAAATATAAAATCACTTTTAACTAAACAGTCTCCGTCGAGAAAGCTGATACGGCTGATATGTCACTTCGAAAGTGGGTACGCTTTTGGGATTGTTTTCTATCTCTTTTGCACTCGTGTAATAATCATATGACTGGTGGCTTCCCTTTCACACGCTTCCTTTCTCTATTAAACGCTAGTGCGGATTCTAACTTTATGGTACCTAACCAACCAATTTCGACCTTGTTTCGACTTCTCAACTAGTTTGGTTCTCAACACTGTGGTATATTGACTCCTTGTTTTTTTATGTTTTCTTTATATATCTACATGTATGTCAATGTCATTCAGTTTAGATTTTCAATAGAATAAAATGGATTTCTAATATTCATAGTTTAATTTATTTCATTGGCGACGAGTGATTAATTAGCCGAAATGTCCATCGGAAGCATAGATTTATACCCTCTAGATTCGTAGTAGGCGATCGTTCGCGAATAACTTCACTGTTGCCCACAGGCAACAGTCAGGCTTATGTCAAGTTAGTAACAGTTCGGCCAAAGTCGCAAAGAAAGAAAATGCGCAGTAAAAAATGCGGTTCGAACTCCAAAACTACAAATAAAAGCTACGGTGTTACTTTTCACAGGTAACTTTACCATTTTCGAATTTAAAATCATATAAATAATATGAAATGAGTATGATGGTGAAGCGAGAAGGTGAGAATATCAAACTTTTCGAGTTTAAGTGATACTTTTCCATTTTCCTACTTTCTTTTTACCGTGACTTGTTCGTAATTAAGTAACTGTCACGGAAATAAACGATTTGACTAACTTATAGCAAAAAAATTGCAATCCACCCATGTGTTGTACAAAGGAGTACGCCCGATAAAACAACATATATTATTATAATAATTTTGTAGAGCCAAAAGACCCATTTCGCCGTAAGTATCGGTAACGTTAGGTTTGACTCGATACGTAAAGCAGGCCATTGCGCTCGCTCCAATCTCGCGATAGAATGCGATACGTATCGAGTCAAACCTAACATATCCTTTACTTTCCAACTCATGGTACGGCTACAGTACGAGCACTACTATTTGGCGGCAGGTTAATGTCTATTAAAACGGCGTTATGCTGATACCGCCGTGTGGTGACGGCAGGAAGAATATTTGTCACCACGCCAATCCTCCTTCGGGTGTCGTAAGAGTCGACTAATGCTGCCGAAGTGTCACTAACCATTATTTGATAAAAGATTGATGATGGGCAGCAAGCGTCATCATAGTGGACACATTACTGCGATCGTCAATCCGCATTCCCAGCGTGGCGATTATGGGTATTTACCTCCTAATGCGTTTATACGCATAGTTAATAGGAGAGGCCTACGTCCAGCAGTGGACTATCATAGGCTGATGATGATGATGATGCTGATACCGGGCGGACCGTGCACGAGGTTCTACCACCTGCACAATCGTCAAGTACCTATTCAATTGCTTTTAAAATGTATATCTGTATCTCTCATAAATGTCAACAGTAAATAGGTACCTTTTATAGGACCACACAGTGCCCCAGATATTAATTATGATTATTATGAAAGAAATCTAGCTTAGAACAAAAAACCTTGAAATTAATAATTTCAAAAATATATATTATATTGATTATTTAGTGGATTTTTTTTCATTTTGTAGGCAACACTGAACTGTACGTCACAGTTATTAGCCGCGTCCCTGTTTAACAATTAGGTAGTGAAAGACAGACGATCTTTCGATGCTAATTTGAAACGCTAAGTGGAAAGGGGATAGATATATTCCATCGTTTCGGCTTTGGTTTGGTTTTGTTTGTTTCCGCCTCATTTGTGATATCTTTCACGCAAAATGCGTAGCAAAAGTATGGAGTATTCGTCTCTAGTTTACTTCAGTGATCGGAAGTATAAAAGAGTTCAACCTTAACGACGGGAACTGGAAATCTTATACGGAAAGATTGGAAATGTATTTTACGGTAAATGGTGTAAAAAACGATAAAAAGCTTGCCACGCTTATTTCCGTAATGGGTGAAGATGTTTATGAGCTATTGACATCTTTGGCTAGCCCCACGCTGCCGAAGGACTTATCCTATGATCGTGCGGTCATCATTTTATCCCAACATTTGCAACCAAAACCGTCAATTATGGCGGAAAGGTACAAGTTTAGACAACGGCGGCAAATGTCTGGTGAAACGGTTGCATGTTATGTTGCGGAACTCAAACGTCTATCGAAATATTGTGACTTCGGTACTTGTCCTGAGGATAATCTCAGGGATCAGTTTGTATGTGGCGTTAGTGGCGATGTGATTCGTCAGAGGCTGTTCGCGGAGGAAACACTTACATATGAAACTGCGATTAGGATTGCTAAGTCGCTAGAGTCTGCAGAGCGTGATGCAGCTTCAGTAGAGCGAACGGAAATTAGTAAGGCGCAAATTGATAGTACCAGAAATGAAGTTAATTAGTTCGGTTCCGGGCGGCATGCAGTATACAATGTGCTCGGCAAGCACCGCAAAATCTGTGACCTACCCCGCTCGTGAAGAACTTGCAACCTTTCTTTAACAGAAAGCAAGAACTGTATTCTGAATATGGATGTGTCATGTGGGGCCATCGCGTGGTGGTTCCGCAATCTTGCCAGCGTGCAGTGATAGAAATGTTACACGAGCCTCATGTGGGCATTGTTAAAACAAAGTCTACGGTACGGAGCTATGTGTGGTGGCCTGGCTTGGATGAAGATGTAGAATCTAAATGTAAGGCTTGTGCAGTTTGTGCATTGGAACAGGATGCCCCTAGAGGCCACGTGCCTTGTCCTTGGCCCTATCCCGGTAGTTCGTGGACTCGAATTCATGTCGATTTCATGGGTGCAATGGAGGGCAAAACCTACTTAGTTATAGTCGACTCTACTTCGAAATGGTTCGAGGTCTTTCAGGTACCCAGTACTTCAGCTAGTAGTACCATAGAAAGATTAACCGAAGTGTTTTCTCGTTTTGGGTTCCCGAGGCAAATTGTCTCAGACAATGGTCCGCCCTTTACTAGTAAAGAATTTTCTGAATTTACTAACGGAAACCACATTCAACACATGTTTTCAGCTCCGTACCATCCTTCTTCGAATGGAGCAGCTGAAAATGCTGTCAAGACCATAAAAAGGGTGGTAAAGAAAGCTATTACACAAAATCTTCCTATTATGACGTCAATACAGACCTTTCTGCTGCATTATAGGAACACGCCCCATTGCACTACAGGTGAAAGTCCCGCTCAATGTCTCATAAATCGTAAATTACGCACGGGTCTTGATATTCTGAAGCCTGTAAGGCCAATAAGAGCCTTAGTTTCGCAGAGACGAATGACACAAGATGCGAGTGGATCGCAGAGGTCGGTTAATGTTGGTGAGCCTGTATGGTATGAAACAAGTGGGTACCTGGGGTAGTGGTAGACCGATTAGGGACTACTGATTATACAGTGACGTCGGATATGGGTGGAGTAGCTCACAGGCATATCGATCAGCTTAGACCGAGAAGTTTAGGAGCTGCTGGTTATACTGTTGCTTCTGATACGAGCGGGGTAGGTCACAGACATATCGATCAGCGTAGACCGAGAGGGTCAGGTCTGTTATCGTGCCCGTTGACAGAGTCAGAACCTCCAGGGATTGACACCCGGTTACCTGTTTCGCTCGAAAGTTCTTTATCACATGAGATACCAATTAGTAGTATACCTCATGATAGCGTGACAGAGATACCAATTCTACCTGCGCATGGGTCTGCCTCTCCATCAAGTCCTGGATAAAGTGTTGGAAGTGCATCTCCCGTATTGAACCGTCCCGTGCCTCGTAGTACAAGGAATAAAAACCCCATTTATAAGTAGGGTGTGTTTTAGTCCTTATTATTTTCGAGTTATTATTATAGTTTTAGTGGGGAGGATTGTGGTACCTATATTGACTCCTTGTTCTTTACGTTTTCTTTATATACATGTCTGTCAATGTCATTCAGTTAAGATTTTCAATATAATTAAATGGATTTCTAATATACATAGTTTAATTTATTTCAAACACAAAGCAATCTGTATGCGGCATTGAAGTGGAACAAACACGCTAATTTCATAAAGTTTTCAATCGATCTTAAGCCACAGGCACTTGTTTCACTTTTGCCGGCTATTTCTTTGATACCTACTGTACTCACAGTACAATAAGATATTATTAAATTCCTTGCTTATTTATGTTTTAATGCATCAGGTGAAACTATGTTCAGAATATTTACTCTCTGAAATTCGACGAGGGATCTTTCCAGAAATAGGAGATTGTTTAATTTTCCATATTCTACAAGGATTGTTCTACAGTTTCCTTAGAAACTACATATATCTTAATACAACTGCAACTGTTTCTGAATTATTAAACATCAATTTAAAAAAAATATCTTGTTCCAACCCTAACAAGTGACAGGGTCAATGAACTTACAAGTAAAGCGGCAATCACACTTCGTTATTCACTTAATGCGGTCGCCGAATCTGATCAAACTAGTTAAGCCAACGAACGAACATAATAATTATGGCGATTGAATGAAATTACTCTCACGATAGTTTTATGTTTAAAAAATACAGAAAATAGGTATTATTAAAATAAATGAGAAAGAAACGAAGATATCGGGTTCGGAAGAGAATATTATACTTCCGAAGCATAATATGACCAAAAACGCATAATATAAACGCATATTGACCAATACGGAATTATTGGTGGACCGCGTGTAAATACGTCATTTTGTGAATGACCATATATTATTAGTAAATTACTAAAAACGCAAAAGGCCAAATCGTACCAAATTTTTAGCGGATCCCGTGTTAAATTCGTCAATTCGCAAATGAACATGTTTCAGTGATTGGCCAAAAACGTGAAATCAAGGACCATTCCTTCATATTGGCGAATAGCATAAACTTCGCGTCACTTGCTGTTATCGTCATGTTGAGTTATCTCAATTGATAGCTGTAAATCATTGAAAAGGCATGGCTAGATTGGCTAGTATATAGTGGCTAGTATTTTGCAGTGTGCACGTGCAAAATACTAGCCACTAATACTTACTCTATACCTACTGGCCACCTGAAAGGAATTCATATTCAAAGTGCTATGATTATAATTAATAATGTTATGCAAATAATAAAATTTTCACACCTCATGCTCGTCAAAGCCGGATTATATGTCATATAAACCTCACGACCACGAACCTCACTTTGCCGTGTGGTGACGGCAGTAAGAATACATTTGTCACCACCCCAAGTCTTCCCGCGGGTGTCGTAAGAGCCGACTAAGGGATCAAAGTGTCACTGACCATCCTTTGATACAAGATTGATGATGGGCAGCAGCGTCATCATATTGGACAGTGTGGACACATTACTGCGATCGCCAATCCGTTTGCCCAGCGTGGCGATTATGGGCATTTACCTCCTAATGCGTCTATACGCATAGTATAGTATTAGGAGAGGCCTACGTCCAGCAGTGGACTGAAATAGGCTGATGAAGAAACCTCACGAAAAGCAAGACATTATATCCCAATAATGTAATTACACTTTATTGCTATGACGATACAGCCAAAAGCTCGGCAAAGGCTTTAAGCAAAGGCTCGGCGCGCGCCCCAAGCTGCGAGCGGCGGCGCGCGCCGAGACTCGATGTTCAAAAACCGAAGCCGCGGGCACCGCAGCCAACTAGATTCGCATCGCACGATGTTCATTTGTTAAATCAAGTAGGCTCTGCCGGCAACAACAAGTTGCAACAGGTTGCGGTATCCATTTTATAGCTTTAACATATAAGTTAGGTATTTAATTGCAACACTATTAGTTTGCTGCAATAAATATTAAGTATCTACTACTACTAAGTATTACTACTGCTGAACATAGGCCTCCCCTCCCTCAAAAATTGCCACAATGATCGGTCCTGACCAATGAGCGGACCCCTGCGACTTTCACTAGGTTATCAGTTGACGTCTTTCGGCTGATATGATGATGATGATGAAGTATTACTAAGCCGGTTTTTTTTTATTGTCTAAAAATAGAGTATATACCTCGAGAATAAAACTGTTTTTGTCTTGGGCGCTTGAATCCCTCACTGCACTCAGGACTCAGTCTTAAAATCTATAACTCCCTCGCTGCGCTCGGGGATAATGGGAGTCCTTTGTTACGTTCAGGATTCAGTGTCGCGCCCGTGACATAAAACAGTGCTTTATCCCCTTGGTGTATAATCTACTATAATGCTTTTAGTGATGCACAAATAACACGAGCAATAATTTAACAAATGTTTTGCTAAATTATTTAACAAGTTTTTTCTAAATGAATTACCAGAATATCCAAAGCTTTTTGTTTTAATTTTTTTTAACTTTTTAATGTTGCCACTGCAACGAAACGTCTCTAAAGACAAATTATTAAATTTGTCAAAAAAACACGCTGGTAATTTTAGTAATGTTTTTAAAATAAGTAAGGGAGACCGGGTCTAGTTGAATATAGCTATGGTGCGTTTGGATTGTAGCTGTGGTAGTTCCTATATTGGGGAAACCAAACGCACCATAGCGGAAAGGGTCAAGGAACATAATTATCACGGCTGTTAAAAAGCGTCAAACGAATAAGTCTGCTGTGGCCGAGCATTTGTTGGAGTCCAGACCTAACCACTGGATTGAGCTCCATAACCCGAAAATCCTCTCAACCGAGCGTATACATCTTAGCCGAAAAGTACGTGAAACTACTGAAATTAAGAAACATCGGAATTTTAATCAAAATGAGGGGCAAGGAATCTCGTCCGCGTGGAATCCCGTGATTTACAAATGTAAGCGTGGTGAAACATCCATTTAAAAGCCATTGGATGTTGTGAGTGTTGTGTGTAGGCCTAGTGACAACCCTAGCCTAGACGTGAATAATCAAGATCAAGTGCGGGTAGTTCGAAAAACCCGCGCAGCTCGAAGGTGTTGATACATTCTCTCGCCAGTCTGCCTGCGACCACGGGTGTAACGTCATGCCCGAAACGTCAGGATATAATTAAACGTAAGTTTACGCGATTGTCAATTTCGTTAACGCTCGGAAGAACCTAAGCGTTTATTTTGTAAATCTCGAGTTTTCTCGACGACGATGCCTTGTAGGTACTAGCTGGGATGGTAGACTGTGAATGCAATCGCGTTGTCATCACCAAGGATCGGACAAACGCCCGTCATTTCGAAAAAATAACCCTGTTCCGAACAGTAGAGACTTCCTTATCTTATGATGTTAACATCTTTTATTTCATAAGATATATTATATTTTATATATTATATTTTTTTAATAACACTATCACAAAGTATCTATTTAGGAGATCTCAACTCTTTCTTAATTTTATATACCCTGATTGTGAGTTAATAATATAATTATAAATTTGATTTGATCTAATGAGTGTTTAATTATATTCTTTGGTTACCGCGATAGTTATTTATGAAGTAAAACAATTTAAACAAATGATGTTGCGTATATTAATTAAAGTTCTAACGACGTTTCGAACAATTATGGTGTGCACGAGTATCTAAGAAATAGTTGTGATCCCCTAAATAGATACTTTGTGTTCGTATTATAAAAAATATATCTTAAATCAATAAAATATGTTAACATCATAAGATAAGGAAGTCTCTACTATACGGAACAGGGTTATGTTTTCAAAATGACGGGCGTTTGTCCGATCCTTGGTCATCACAGTTGAAAAGTAATAAAGAGCGAGCGTGGCCGTGTTTGCATAGAGAATCGGCCCTTGCACCAAATGCTCATGACAAATATGATTTACTGTAAATTTGAGCTCTCTGTCTTTGTTATTTTCTGAGGTATACTTATTTTTATCATTTTCATAATAACCATTATTTTTCACTTTGGCTAATGCGATTCACATGAACTTTTGGAACAATAATATACATGTAATGACTCATATATTCTTGAAATAACATTAAACTAGCCAATAAAAATCTAGAATTAAAATAGGAAACAAAACTATAGTATTTTTTCTCGTTTTTTATAATAGCGACAGTTCTTTGTCATGTGAATTGTGATTGCTTATATTAACACGTTCGCCTCCGGTACTGTTTCACTAAGCGCTTATACTATGCCGATCAAAATTATCTGATAGAAATCCTATGCCAGTGACACGCATGTGTGACCGAAAAGATTGTACTCCTATGCCGTCGACACAGACTTGTGTCAAAAACGTTCGTATTTCTATCCCACTGGCATAGGAGTGAGAACTTGATTAATGCTAGTGGCATAAGAATAAGATTACTTTGATCACGTATGTGTCTCACCGGCATAGGAGTACAGTTTTTTCGGTCACATATGCGTGTCACCGGCGTCGAACGTGTTAAGGCTTGCCGCATATATTTTTTTCATAATAATTCGATTAGTACTTCTAACTAGAAAGTCACACGTACATTACATGCATGTTTGCATAAAACCATCTTAACTCAGGTGACCGTAACCATGCCAATAACAGATAAAAATAAAGTTTATTCACTGAATTCACTCAGGTATGGTGTAAGTTAGTAATTCCTTATTGCACCAGTAAGAAAATAAAACAAAACAAAAAATCTAAAGCATAAGAAACAGGATACAATGGTGAATGAGTAGAAGGAAATGAATATGTCCCTAACTGGGAGAGAGGGCGAATTGAGAACATGAGTAATTGGGAACACCTGGAAAAGTAGAACTCCTCAACGCAGTTCCCTGTCCCACATATACCTACCTATTTTAGGGATGCTAGTGGAAGTGGGAGTCCCGGATATCAGCGCGTGCGCCTTCACGGCGAGTCATACAACAACAGCCGGCCGGGACGAGCCGCCGCAGCGAGCGCACGTGGCGCACTGGGCTGAGTGGGCTACAACTGCGAGAAGGCCGAAGGCGGGCCGGCCCGCTCGCTGCCTCACCACGCCCCAGGCCGCCAAGTGATTGTGAACGACATTGCAGAAAAAACCTTACGAGTTACGAATTAAGGTGCAGTGACGGTTTTCCTAAAAGGCTACTCAGTAGACTTGCGATGGTTTCGTGTTTATCTTGTCATAATAGCCGTCACGTTATAAGGAGACGAGTACGCAAGTGCGAAAGTAACACACGATAAACGGTAAATGAGAGAACCTAACAACAACGACTGTTGTTAGCAAAGAGTTTAACAATTCTAAGCGATAATCATTTGTAGCCAAATCTTTGAGGCGTCACGCCCCTTTTTATGATAACCAATTGCGGCCATGCAATAAGTACATAGCGGCGGTATTGTTTTAGGGATCTGCTTCTGACTGAGTCGGACCTGAACCTCACAAACACGTCTTGACCATCGTTATGTTATGGCTCTATCAGTTTAATTTTAATAAACGCACTCGTGTCAACAACGCTTTCGCTAAGTGACAAATAGTAACAACTTTTTAACAGCCAACATATTAGAAAACTGGAGCTAACTTGAAAGGAGCAATAATACACCTAGTAACTCTGGGATGGGAGGTGGGAAACCATAGGTCGCAATTGGCAAAGCAGTTGAATTAGGTATGAAATTTACAAATTATATCCTCCTCACACATGGCGTCCTTTACAAAGTGCTAAATAAACTAAACTGTATGGTCCGAACATTTTTGAAACGCTTATCAACAACGGACTACCGACCTATATAAAGTCTTAAATCCCGAGTGTTAGAATTTTCGCGTTAAAACAGTACTCGACGCGTATTGGCTTGGAACCAATGGATTTTAACCAATGGCGATAGATTGTCCTTGAGGTTAAATGAGGATTTTGTGCTTAGAGGCCACCAATGCGACCATTACTACGCCATGTGCGACGGAGTTCACAACAATGGAGGTAAGTGTACTACATGGTCGACGTCGTAAGTTAATAAAACAATTTGTTAAAATCAATGATGACAATGTTGTATTTTTATTTAATGGTAATCAATAATATTTTCTTTATAAATTATGTACTATTATAAAGAAAAGGTATGTAGATTATCTAAAGTAAATAAATCGACTTAAATATTTTGAACCTACACAAAGACACTCCTTCCGTTATTCGTCTTTCAAGTATAAGGAATTGATCACAAATCACCTTCAGCCGTTATACTGAAAGTAGTGTATGTATTCATTTCAGGGTTACAGGACCGCGATATCACAGCTATTTTGATTTGAATAATTTTATTTTGAGTATGCAGGCTCAAGCGAATATGAAGCGTTCATCTGCAATGGACAGAGCACGATCATTGGCATTTTTACACGACTGCCAAAAGGAGAGTATATGTGTTCAGCCCCTATGTATGTTTCATATTTTCTTTAAATCTTTGATCTTTGTGACCACTTAACCGTTTTTTAGCGGGTTTGTTAACGACCAAAAAATGGCCGAACCCTGCAACTTCTCAAAGAAGCAAGCCACTTGGCACAGGTATATATAGATATATGGATGGTCTGAGCTGATTTATCCCGGTAGCCACGTGGTTCCATCGTGCGGGTAGGCAGGGGAGAGGGGGGAAAAGTGGCTCTGCTTGCTCTCATTCCCAAAATTCTAGCTAAATTAGTTTTGATACTAGGGCATGTGGGGTATCATTTTCGTATAAATGAAGGATGGAGAATTCGAATTTCATGGTATCTTGGGCAAGTTCTATATACAATTATTGAAATTGTATGAAAAATCTAATCTTACGAGTAATTTTTTTTTCAAAAACTATGCAAATCTTTGAAAATAGCAAAAAAATCGTAGATGAAAAAATCTCACAATAGAGTTTAATTATTGTAGATTCTGAAAATTAACATTCTTAACTTAGCTAATGCTGAAATAATCTGTTACGCAGATGACACTGTGATACTTTTTAATGGAGACAGTTGGGAGAGTGTGTATGGGTACGCTGAAAGGGGTACGAGTGGCGCCGCCTGCTGGTTCCGTAACAACCTTCTCACAATCAACAGTAAGAAAACCAAGTTTGTCTGCTTCTACAAATCTGCTGCATCCTGCCCTCCAAATGCGACACGACAAATCAAGTTACACACTTGTGAGATGGAGAGCCCTGTCCTTGCGAAACAATATGTTGTACTGTGTATGGGCCTGTACTTAGACGAAAACCTTAACTTTAAAACTCACATCAACTGCCTCGCCAAGAGAATCCGGAAAACTATATACATTTTTAAAAAATTACGGAATTCCGCGGACCTCCGTCTTTTGAAAAATACATACATCGCCCTGTGCCAATCACTTATCACTTACTGTATCTCAGTGTGGGACAGCGCTGATAAAACCACAATTCTAGTTGCTGAAAGGGCTCAGCGTTCGGTTCTAAAAGTACTACATAAAAAGCCATTCAGATACCCTACTAACCTCCTATATGTGTATAGGAGGTTAGTAGGGTATCTGAATGGCTTTTTATGTAGTAAGATTATGATTATTGTAGAAGAGAGTTGAAGCCAAGGTTCTGACAGTCCGACAGCTATACGTTCATAAAATTTGCCTTTCTGTACACAAAGTAGCCAAAAAATTTGATAATTATTCAGAGCTTCTTTCTAAACGTGTCTTCAAATTGCCTGTCCCGAGGGTAAACACCGCTTTTGGCAAGCGTTTTATTTGTGCGTAGCATTAAGCTTTACAACATTGCTGTTACAATCAGACATTTGTCGTGCCACAGTACCGGTAGCCAAAAGGTTAATATCTAACTGGTTAATTTCTCTTGATTATTATGAAACCGAGACCTTACTACTATAGTTACCCTAAGAGAGAAGTGATAGTTCTTTTATCCCTTTACGATAGAGACAAAAAAAATCTAAAATCTTAAGAAAATGCATGTATGTAGATCGTTTTAAATTATCTTCGAATACTTGTAAAAAAAAATAAAAAAAATCAAATTGCCTTTTATCATTAAAAAAATCGCATGCACGAAAGTGACGTTCAGGATCTGTATGTAAATGCAAGATCTTGCAAATTAGTATGGACATGCCGAAAAAACATTAATAAAACACATTATTTAACGAAAAAACTTTCTATCATAAGCGATCTTACATTTTTAGGGTTTTGTATCACAAGAAGAAAAAAACGGAGCCCTCATAGGATCACTGGCGTGTCTATCTGTCCATCTGTTACAACCGATTCACTCCGATGCTACTACTGGGCAGATTGAGTTGAATTTTCGCACACCTATGTAAGTTGGTGACCCAACGATGGATGTGGAACGTAAAAAAAAGAATTATAAATATGAGGGCTACTTTTAGGGCGTAAATTAGAAAATAAAAATAAAAATGTTTGCTTCATTATTTCGAGAAGATAAAATGTATTATCCATGCTAATAATAATATGATGAATGGATTAAAGCGACGATTTTTGGGAATTAACGTGTAATAAACAGTACTATTTGCAATATATACTTTTACTGACTGAGAAAAAAAGACGAATCTAGAAATCACATTACATTATACAAATTCACACAAGAAAAAAAACGATATTTACTACACATTGAGTTTTCCGCAGTAATTCAACAATAGATTTAAAGATGTGAACGGAATTAACGGGTTTTAATAGCCAAACAAGAAAATACTTGTGGTTTAATACTTAAAAAGCATATGCTAGAAAGTACTACGTCGTGCACAATCAGAATTAGCAGTAATCTCACACCTAGCTTTAGTGATGATGTGAAGCTTCCGAAGATAGACATAGCAAAGTTTACCGGAAACTATCAAGATTGGACGTCCTTCTTCAGTGTGTTTTCATCATTAATCCACAAATAAGCAGAGTTCAAAAGAGCAACATTCATAATAGCAAAGCTAAAGCAATCCGAGAGATATTAGGTATGGACAACTATGGAGTGTAATAATCAGTAAAAGATCATTTAAATATCAAGCAATGGTGTTTTTATTAATTTCAAGTGTTACAATTCTTAGACTTTTTTTTTTTTGATTTTTTTTTTACATTAAAATAACACTACATTAACCAAAGTCCGTATACTTACTAAAACATAACAAAATACAGTGCACTGCCACTACACACCCAAAACAGACACAAAAACCAACGAATTATTGAGGTCGAACATGAAAGGAAGTTCTAGTATAAACACAACCATTACTATCTTTAATATTATAAGATCTAAAATTATTGTTGGTGACCACTTTACCACATAACCATCTCCTAGAACTTGGGTCTAATTTAAACCATACATTTTGACCAATTTTAAATCCAGCTTTAGCCTTACAATTCTTATTATAATTATTAATATTTCTGTTTCTGGTCTTATCAAATTCTACCTTTGTATCATAATTTATTTTTGATGTTAAATACTGGTATGTACAGGGTAGTTTCGTTTTCAAGTTCCTACTCATCATCAACTGAGAAGGTGTAAAATGTGTACCAGAAACCGGAGATGATCTATACTTTAATAAAGCTACTCTGTAATCTGTCTTGTCCTCATTACATTTAATTAACATTCGTTTAGCTATTTGTACTCCGCGTTCTGCCATTCCATTGGATTTTGGATATCTGGGACTTGAGTAAATGAATTTAAAACCCCATTCACTTGCAAACTTTTTACATTCATATGAGTCAAATGGAACATGATCCGCCACAACTTTCAATGGTATGCCAAAACAACTAAAAACATCAATTAATGCATTAATTATACTTTGTGACGATTTACTGGAGATATATTTCATATCTAACCATTTAGACATATATAATTAAGTAACTTTTCTTCTTAAACTCCATTATATCAATTCCAATTTTTAAAAATGGTAACGATGGTACATCATGAGATGACAATGGTTCTCTAATATTATTATTTTGATATGTTTGACAAATAAAGCATTGTTTAACAAATGATTCAATATGAGAATCCATTTGTGGCCAATAGTATAGTCCCCTCACAGTTTGTTTCATCTTCGTTATTCCTAAATGCCCTTCATGAAGTTTTCTTAAAATTGTTAATCTTAATGACTTTGGAATAATTAATCTATCATTCATAAAAAGTAACTTCTGATCTATAGTAATCTCAGATCTAAATTTAAAATAATACTTAATATCATCTGGGACTTTATTAATATTTTCCGGCCAACCTTCTTGTGTATACTTGAATAATATTGCCAAACACTCGTCTTTAGAAGTTTCTATTATTAATTCCTGTTTCTGTTCATCAGTACATTGTAGATAGTTACCTAATCCAATACAATGAATAACTTCATACATATATGATTGATCTTCATCAACTTCATCTAAGTAACTACGTGATAACAAATCTGCAATATGCATCAAGCGACCTTTTAAATATTTAAAATTCAAATTCAAATTCAAATTCAATATTATATTTTAAAAATCAATATTATATTTTAATAACTTTAGTTTTAGTCTTTGTAGTCTAGTAGAAGGTATCTCATGAATACCCTTTCTTAACAAAGTTTCTAATGGTTTATGATCATTTAAAACAATGCATTTTTTTCCATAAATATAGCAATGGAATTTCTTCGTAGCCCAAACTACACTCAAAAGCTCTTTTTCAATTTGTGAGAAATTTTTTTCTGCACTGGTAAGACTTCTTGATGCATAACAAACAGGTTTGCCATTTTGCATTAGACAGCAGCCTAAACCATCCTTACTTGCATCACTCTGTATCGTTACAGGCAAGGAAACATTAAAGTTTTGTAATACAGGAGCTGAACTAATACATTTTTTAATATTAGAAAAAGCTTGTTCATGAATCTCGGTCCACAGCCAACCAACATTTTTTTTCATTAAAGCTTGTAAAGGTGCTACTATATCCGCTAAATTACCAATAAAATTTCTCAAATAATTTACCATTCCTAAAAAGGATTGCAATTCAGTTTTATTACTAGGACTTTTAATATGTAATAATGCTTTCACTCTTTCCGGATCAATACTCATACCCTCCTTAGAAAATATATGCCCAAAATATTTGACTTCCTTTAATTTGTATTGAAATTTTCGTTTATTAAATCTTACATTGCTTACTTTGGCTCTTTCAAAAACTTGTTCTAATATTTTATCATGTTCCTCTTCATTATCAGCACAAATCAACAGATCGTCACAGTAAATTACCACTCCAGGGATATCACCGAATGTTCGTTCACTATACTTTTGAAATATTTCCGGTGCTACAGACAAACCAAACGGTAACCTTAAAAATTTAAAGCAACCAAATGGACTACTAAATGTGCATAAATCTGTTGATTCCTCTTTTAATTTAATGTTATAGAACCCATCTGACAAGTCAAGTACAGAAAACACTGATTTATTACTTAATTTCGGAAGCATTTCCTCTAGTTTAGGTATCAGATGATACTCTCTTATTAAAACCTTATTTAATTCCTGTGGGTCCAAACAGACTCTTAAATTACCATCACTTTTTTCTATTACAACAAGATTACTTACAAAGGACTTAGGATGTTCAACTTTCTCAATAATTCGTTGTTCCTGAAGACTCTGCAATTTATTAGCCAGACGCTCCCTAATAGCATGAGGAACTCGTCGAGGGGGCTTAACCACTGCCTTCGCATCTGGCTGAGTGTGTAGTTCCAGCGGTTCACTGAACTGTCCAATTCCCTGGAAAAGCGACATATTTTTATTAACAATAGACTCTTTGTTATTAATATTAATACTGTTAATGTCAGATTTTTTTAATCAATTGCAATTCAATTAATGAATGTAATCCCAAAATTGGCTTAACATCCTTTTTAATAATTATAAACTCAGTTTTAATTAACTCAGTCTTATTAACACCAATGCTTAATATTATTTTTCCTAGAGGTTTTAGTTTGTTACCCCCAAACACTTCTAATATAATATTAGTCTCAGACCACTTAGGATTTTCATCATCGACAATCTTTTTCAAGTCATTTAATGATATTACATTTACTTGAGCCCCTGTGTCACACTTAAAACTTATTCTTTTACCTTCAATGAACATATCTGTTAACCATTCATTATTATTAATATTACTTCCAATCGAGTGACACAGCCTAATCAGTCACAAATCATGCACAGAGTTACTATCCTTATTCTCTTCAATATCAACTAATGCTACCCTCTTATTTTTACATCCGTTAGCAAAGTGATTAAGCTTCTTACATTTGAAGCATGTTTGACCAAAAGCAGGGCATTCAGCTGATCCATGTTCAGTATTACATTTCAGACACCTATAAAACTTACTGTTATATACAGTTTTCTGTTTATTATTAATAAACTGTTTATTATTAGTAAAATACTTAGCTCCACTTGATTGTCCTGACACAAGATCCACCGACACAGCTTGTTGCTTCTGGATTACTCCTGCATGCTCTTTCGACAGTTCCGCAACTCTACACTTATCCACAGCTTGTTGTAAGGTAAGGTCTTTTTTTTCCAAAAGTTTCTGTTGAAGAGTCCTGTCCCTGATTCCCATGACAATTCTGTCTCTTAGCATTCTGTCTTCCATGTCCTTAAAATTACAATTTTTCACCAGTTTTCTTATAGCAATATAAAAGTTGTCGAATGTTTCTCCATCTTCTTGTTTTCTGTTATTAAAGTTAAATGTATTAATCAGTTCATTCTGCTTCGGTTCAAAGTATTCATCAAACAATTTTAGCAAGTCATCAAATTTTGGATTTTCATCAGGTTCCTTAACGAGACTGTAATACAGCTCTAATCCCTCTTGTCCGATGCAGTTTAACAGTATCGCAGACTTCCTAGTTTCAGTCACCCCCCCGCTGCAGCAATAAATATTTTTAATTGTTGTTTAAAATTCTTCCATTTTAATAACACATCACCAGCCGAAGAATCCAATATTAATGGTGAAGGCATCCTGAACTCAATCGGATTTCCCGTCATGATGTCTTCTTTCTTGTCTTCAGTATTTATTAAAGTGTCCCACAATTTCCACATCAAATATTTTCACAAACACGTTCGATGACCGACTGCGCCATGTAATAATCAGTAAAAGATCATTTAAATATCAAGCAATGGTGTTTTTATTAATTTCAAGTGTTACAATTCTTAGACTTTACAACACACACTTTTATCTCTAATACCCAAGTACCACAAACTCATAGTTACTTGGGTCATTTAAACAAAAGCTAATTTCTACGTCTGTACCTATCAAAACCAACGTAACTGTCAAATATCTTTACAAGGTAATGGTTCATTAATTCCGTCTGTACTTCATACGTTTCGTTTCAAGCAACGTTCATTACATGGAGTGCCTAACTAAGATGAAAATACAAGGTAATATTAACCTTAGTTCCTTGGATACGCTGATTAAAATACCATGAAATATGTACCTAACGAATTAGACGAAATATGTAACCAATTCTTCAAAACATATGACCATCTTCCTTGGTTTCATTTTATGCACAGACCGATTATGCATAATCGTGCAAATTTTTATGACGAACGATTTACGAGCTACGTCCGAACCTACAATTTTGTGCACTTATTATTTAGGGCATATTGTTTACACAAAAGCACTTAATTTTATTCTAATTTGTGCTAAATAAAAACGTTTAACTCTTTAAGAGTAAGTATCACTCAATAAATAGAAGGTTTGTCACCACAAATATACGAAATTGTGAACTTACGTGTGCTACTACTCCCACCAAAATACATCGCCATCTTCAACGCTGTCTGGCGACTGACTGATGCGACCGCCCTAAGGTATTTGCTACTTTTACGTGTCGGCTAGTGTCTGCAGATTCGATCGGTATAGGTTTGAGCTCGAAAATACAATTTACTTGGTGACAGGATTTTTGCAAAGTCATTTGCAGGATTATATCAAACCGGTCGGAAAGGGGTATTGTTTCCTCTTTGTGCAAAACAAATTAAATAAACTTGTTTTTTGATACCCTTTAATTACTTGACAATTATACTTACTTACAAATTTAGCAAAATGTTTAATGTTTTCCTTGCATGACAAAAATAACTGGTATCCCGCGATACAGGCCTAGCCTAGTGCGGGGACCCCTGCTTCCTAATGTATAGTTACAGTAAGAGATGCACAAGATAACAACAAATAATTGTAAACATCTAACTTTAAGACCTGCTTGTAATATTCTTTGTGCAATAAAGAAATTATTATTATTATTATTATGTTTGTATCTCCTTGAAGATCACGGGCTTACAAATCCCGGTTTTTTGATAGGCTTGCGCGGGGGGTATAGATCCAACACGTAGAGGCCCTTTGGAGAAATTTGCTGTGTTGTACACCTGCTGCAACCCATTCACGGGCACAAATACATATCCGTAAACCGGTCCCAGCAGGCGTATAGAGACTATTGAGAAGGAATGGAAAAGACTAATGGGCTATGGTGATGGAGGATGGATGGATTCAGAGATGGAACTATAGAAAAGAGGTCCGGACACCTGCCATAACAATGATTTCTCTTTGCTACCGAGCCAGGCGGTGACTCGCCGCCGACTAGATGAGCCCCCGTAAATGCTGTCACAAGAGACAGCCAGGGGCAACACCGGTGTAGGCGGCTCAGGAGTGTAGAGAGGTGTACACCGCTTTCTGCGCAAAGGCTTTGTCAGCCGCTGCAACAACTCGCGACTTATGCAAATTTACACTTTCACCCCTGGAGCATATAGCTCTGACGACTCTTCTCTGGACGGCCAGTTAAGGCAAGCCAGAGCTGAGAGTCCTACGGGTCCCCTTGGGATTCCACTCCGACCGACGAAGACACGCCGGAGGCGGGGACCCTGACCGACTCTCGGGAGCACTCGGGTCCGTGGGGTCGTTACTCCCCAACAGCTCGCCACAAGCTGCCCTGCGGCCACAATAAATTATTATTATAATTATTAACTTATATATTTGTTACTTATTCTAGAAAAGCCAGATTCATTCAAATACATTTAAATGGCCAAGAATAATATGTCATCCAAATGCTATGATTTGGGTATCAAATTAAAGCATTTTATATGCAGATTAAATATATATATATACAGGTGTAGTGAGAAATTACTTGCCTTCGGAAACGTTCGTAAACACATGCTGTTTCAGGCAGTGTCACCGAGTCTGACTGAAGTAGCATGACAGCTATTACTGTCAGTCTCAGTGAGATAGACTGAAACAGCATGACGTTGACGAACGTTTCCGAAGGCAAGTCATTTCTCACTACATCTGTACACAAGTTATATGTTTAAATATATGTTTGAAGAGAAAACTTGAAATGTTCTACATCGCACTATTGAAGTTTTTCTTCGAAGCCTAAGACGTGACATGACTGTCACAGTTGACACATCTTCTTGACCGCTAAGTGTGTATGAAACAGATACATTGTACATAAGTACGCGCTTGTGGTTAAGGGGTAAAATGCACGGCTGCTACGCAGTGGTCGTGGGTTCAATCCCCGGCTAGTACCGATGAGTTTTTCAAATAACTTATGTACGATAAAATAAATCATTTGATATACAGTAAGTTGATACCGGTCAAAAGTATAAGTTCACTCCATGATTTCGATACAAAATACACTTTCGGGGGATTTTTTTACAGTGTTAAGAACAAAATTTCAAGATCTATTTAATATTAATTTCCCACAGAAACTGAACAATTTTATACATTGGATCCGATAATAATTCATAGGCAAACGCATTTTCATGATGACATGACTGCCAAAAGCTGCCACCAGCTGCCTCATGTCCGAACTGTTCGAAAGTAACGGTTGATTAAAAAGAAAAAGCTCTATAATCAGTCACATATTACTTTTTTCATCACACTTGCTCGTAAATGCTGATTTTATAAGCAGGCATGCATGAACGTAATGAGCTATATTATGCCCATGGTCGTAATGACTTTTTTTTTCATTTTCATACAACATTACGTCACACTAGCGCACCGCCCGCTGCCCACACAGGCGGGTGGCGGCGGCGGCGCGCACTGCGCCGGGACTTCTGTTATAAAAATGATAAAAAGACATCCCTGTTTTTGTGAAAAGATTTAGACCATTTTAGAGTAGTTTTGTGAAAATATATAGTTTTATTTACTTTTTTTGCCTCACAGGTGTGATGAAAAACATTGTGTGTGCCACGGGCGGTACAAGAATTATGACCTCGTGTGAAGTAAAGCCTGCGCCTTCGGCTTGGGCTTTACTTTCACACTCGTTGACAATTTCTTATTTACCGCCCTTAATACACAATGTACTAAAACAGGTGTCGACTTAAGTGCTGGAAAAATGATGATGACCCAAAGAGTCGGTTTCGTATCAAAATCGTCGTGTGAACCTAAAATTTTGTCCAGTACTGTAACACAAAGTGCTTTACGGTGTAGGAAAACATAGTGAGGGAACCTGCATACTTCTGCAAAGAAATTCAAGGATGTGTGAGAAGTTCCCAACAAGTATTGGGCCAGCGTTGCGGAGAATGGCCAGAATACAGTATCAAAAAAATAAAATAATTAAAAAATTAAAAACACGACTGCCGTTTTAAGCGAACTGAAAAGTAACAAATAATTCCTTCTCAGGTTAATTCTTGTGAGCGTGTCTACATAATAGGCGCTTGTCTTATTACTTACTATATTTTTTTTCGATTGCAGTCGGGGAACCTCCATATATTTGTATTTTCCGTAATGAAAGGTTCCCCGACTGCAACCGAAACAAAATATAGTAAGTAATAAGACAAGCGCCTATAATGTAGACACGCTCACAAGAATTAACCTGAAGAAGGAATTATTTGTTACTTTTCAGTTCGCTTAAAACGGCAGTCGTGTTTTTTAATTTTTTAATTATTTTATTTATTTGAAACCTTTTAGTGAATCTGGAGATTCCACAGAGGGCCGAAGCTTCGCTCCTAGGGCCCGAGAAGTTCCAATCCCACTAATTTTGGGCGAAGCCGAAGGGCACACCGCGTGAGAGCTGGAGCATTACCGGAACCTATGTAAATCTATTTTGAGCGAGTCCGCAGGGCGAGCTTTAGGGTGGGAGGCCGAAAGCACATCGACTCCGGACCGGGCCCAAGCGCGTCGAAATTTAAAGCGAGGCCGGAGGCCGAGCTGCGAGAAAGTTGAGCTACCATGCCTCTTCAAGCACCGCAGCATCTAATCAAACCGATATCAGTGTAGGGCCCAAGGCACAACGGGCGAGTCCACACGGTCCTCACAACCGTCCCTCTTAACTATTATCGAAATCGAATAATCGAACCAGAGGGCCCAACGGTTCGCTTCGAACTCCAGCGAGGATTGCAAGCCGAGCTCCGCGTAGGACCAAAGCCCAGAAGCGGCAGCTAGAGGGGCGCCAGCTTGCGAGGCTGAAGGCCGAGCCGCCAAAGCCCAGCACTACCACGTCAACCGACGGAATAGTGTAACGTTAAAATGGATCCGACGATCGTTTTGACAACCTGCAAAGGCCGTAGGGGTGAAGGCCTGAATCGTCCCTCAGAGACCGCTGGCTTGCGAGGCCGAAAGGTGAGCCCCGTCCCGGATCACCGGAGCCAGAGTTCAGAGAGAATACTTTCACTTAGATGGCCCAAGTGTCACTTGGAAGAAATTTAAAGCAAGGTCAAGGAAGGAGCTGCAAGAAAATTGAGCTAAATACGAAGCTTCTAAATAAGCCCAGCTCCACATAGGGTCGAACGCCTGGAGTGTCACTATTCGCTTCAAACGCCAGCCCGGTGGGTCGGAGGCCCGACGAGTGAGCCCAAGCGATACAACCGCCCTTCTTAACTGCCTTAACAATCGAAGCTAGAGCCCAGCGCTACCACACTACGTGATGAAATAGTGTAACATGAAAACGAATCGGAGATCCGCAGACCCAACGATCGTTTCCACGCCCTGCTAAGGCTGCAGACCGTGCTCCGCGGAGGGCCAAAGGCCCGAATTGTCCCCCAAAGGGGCGCCTGCTTGTGCTTGTAAGGCCGAAGGCCAAGCTACCAGAGCCCAGCGCTCCTTCGCTATACGATGGAAAAGTGTAGCATTAAAACGAATCTCAGGACCGAAAATTTGTTTTGAGAAAATGCGGAGGCTAAGAGCCGAGCGCCGCGTAGGGCCAAAGGCCTGGAGCGCGGCCCGACGGCGCGCGCTTGCCTGTTAGGGCGAAGGCCGAGCTGCGTGACACTCAATTTACCAGGCAAACCTACCTGCCTTCTTACCAACTCCTCTGCGCAAATGTTAAGGCCTAACCCGCCCTTCCCCCCCCCCCTCTTTAGTGTTCCTCTCTAGCCGCGCCATATCGTTTGACTAAGCGTTTTCTAGTGGCGTTACAACACCTATCATGTACCTAATTTAATTACTAATTAGATATAATATGTACCTACGTAGTTTGAGAGATACGAGACTTTAATGCGGGCCGGCGTTTTTCATCCAAAATAAGTTTTTCATACAATTTTTGTTAAGTCATTTATATTTTAAATTGTATGCACATGCTACAACACGTATAGCAATTTTGTTTGGCCACAATGCTATTGTGATTGTATTTTTAAGGGACATTCCTCTCATATGCAAATCAAATCTCGAAATCCCCAATATTTGTGAGTAGGTAGGTTATTTTTTTTATATTGTATTCTGGCCATTCTCCGCAACGCTGGCCCAATACTTGTTGGGAACTTCTCATACATCCTCGAATTTCTTCGAAGATGTATACAGGTTCCCTCACGATGTTTTCCTACGCCGTAAAGCATTTTGTGTACAATACTGGACAAATTTTTAGGTTCACACCACGATTTTGATACGAAATCGACTCTTTGGGTCATCATTATTTTTCCAGCATTATTGAGGTATTCCTTTTTAATTGACAGTTACTTTCTAATAGTTCAGACAACTGAGGCAGCTGTGGCAGTTTTTGGCAGTCATGTCATCATGAAAATTCGTTTGCCTATGAATTATTATCGGATCCAATGTATAAAATTGTTCAGTTTCTATGGGAAATTAATATTAAATGATCTTAAAATTTTGTTGTTAACACTGAAAAAAAAATCATGGAGTGAACTTAAACTTTTGACCGGTATCTACTGTATTAAATTATATATCGTACATAAGTTATTTGAAAAACTCATCGGTACGAGCCGGGGATTGAACCCAGCACCGCTGCGTAGCAGCCGTGCATTTTACCCCTTGACCACAAGCGCGTATGTACCTACAATGTATCTGTTTCATACACACTTAGCGGTCAAGAAGATGTGTCAACTGTGACAGTCATGTCACGTCTTAGGCTTCGAAGAAAAACTTCATAGTGCGATGTAGAACATTTCGAGTTTTCTCTTCAAACATGTATTTAAACTATAACTTGTATATATATTTATAATCTGCATATAAAATGCTTTAATTTGATACCCAAATCATAGCATTTGGATGACATTATTCTTGGCGTTTTAATTGTATTTTAATGAATCTGGCTTTTCTAGAATACATAACAAACATATACGTTAAATACATATTCGTAATCGCAGTTCAAAGTTCTTCATTTTGATACCAAACTCGATAGGTTTTTTCAAAATTGATTTTTTTTGGTCAGACATTATTGAATTTATAGGCCGCCATATTGGTTTTAACGTGACGTCACATATCCTATCTTACCCGCGACGTCATGAGGATTCTAATGATACCTTACACTATTAGAAACGGTTAAGTGGTAGCGAAGATCTGCGCGTTTAAAGAAATATGAAACATACATAGGGGCTGAACACATATACTCTCCTTTTGGCAGTCGTGTAAAAATAACGTAGGTAGTCACAAATATTGGGGATTTCGAGATATGATTCGCTTATCAGAGAAATGTCCCTTAATAAAAAGCACAATAGCATTGTGACTTGTGGCCAAACAAAATTGCTATATACGTGTTGTAGCATGCGCATACAATTTAAAATAAAAATGTCATAACAAAAAATTGTATGAAAAACTTATTTGAATGAAAAACGCCGGCCCACATTAAAGTTAGAATCTCCCAAACTACG
>JALPQI010022014.1:0-13953 GCA_025490895.1 Thaumatotibia leucotreta
TACTATCACGGTATTATCTACAGTCAAAATTGGTTATAAGGCTTTACCGGTTATTTCATACAAACCTTAACCGGTTTTCATTTCCTACCTACTACGAAATGCAAGAACCGGTTATTTTAATTAGAGAATAAATACACGGTGCTCGTGAGCATTCCGAAAGATTTTAATGCTGAATTCCGGGCTGAATTTAGATTTTAATGTTATGTAAAATTGCCTGGATTCGGCTTGGTTTCAGAGATAATCAACCTTTTTTCGAAATAAGTTTTTTGACGTAACTCGTCATAAAACTTATGTTTGATTACAATGCTACCACAATGTGTTCTAATATTACCCACACCTTTTGTCTGACAATCAATAAATACGAATAGACTTGACGAAATAACAAACAAATTGTTGTTATGATAAAAAGTACTGGAAATGTTAAAAAGTATTCAAAAAGTCAAAAAATAAGAAAAAATTTTTTTTTTGTGGAATTGACTTTAGGTCTCATAATATTTTTTGTTTATTTTGATGTCCAGAATGCATAGTTAAAATCTCTCGCAATGCTCGCGAGCACCGTGTATAGAAAATAAATAATATAGAATTAGATATAAATGTTCTGACTTTTAGAGACTTTTTATTCCTTATTATTATTATATTTCAATTTATTTAAAATTCATGACTATTCTAGAGCACAGCAACATAACTTAAAACTAACACCGACGATTACTATTCTCACAGGTGTTCCTGAACCTCCTAGCAATGTTCCCCCTCTCCCCCTACGCCGAGGCCCGCGCCGGCGGCAGCGAGGCCGGCGACTCCCCCGAGACAGAGAACTACGAGGCCCTGCTCAGTCTCGCCGAGCGACTCGGCGAGGCCAAGCCGAGAGGCCTCGCGAGGCATGAGATCGACCAGCTGCCTAGTTACAAATACTGCCAGCAGACACACCAAGGTAGGCCATGTTTGTACAGCGAGGCCGGCGACTCCCCCGAGACAGAGAACTACGAGGCCCTGCTCAGTCTCGCCGAGCGACTCGGCGAGGCCAAGCCGAGAGGCCTCGCGAGGCATGAGATCGACCAGCTGCCTAGTTACAAATACTGCCAGCAGACACACCAAGGTAGGCCATGTTTGTACAGCGAGGCCGGCGACTCCCCCGAGACAGAGAACTACGAGGCCCTGCTCAGTCTCGCCGAGCGACTCGGCGAGGCCAAGCCGAGAGGCCTCGCGAGGCATGAGATCGACCAGCTGCCTAGTTACAAATACTGCCAGCAGACACACCAAGGTAGGCCATGTTTGTACAGCGAGGCCGGCGACTCCCCCGAGACAGAGAACTACGAGGCCCTGCTCAGTCTCGCCGAGCGACTCGGCGAGGCCAAGCCGAGAGGCCTCGCGAGGCATGAGATCGACCAGCTGCCTAGTTACAAATACTGCCAGCAGACACACCAAGGTAGGCCATGTTTGTACAGCGAGGCCGGCGACTCCCCCGAGACAGAGAACTACGAGGCCCTGCTCAGTCTCGCCGAGCGACTCGGCGAGGCCAAGCCGAGAGGCCTCGCGAGGCATGAGATCGACCAGCTGCCTAGTTACAAATACTGCCAGCAGACACACCAAGGTAGGCCATGTTTGTACAGCGAGGCCGGCGACTCCCCCGAGACAGAGAACTACGAGGCCCTGCTCAGTCTCGCCGAGCGACTCGGCGAGGCCAAGCCGAGAGGCCTCGCGAGGCATGAGATCGACCAGCTGCCTAGTTACAAATACTGCCAGCAGACACACCAAGGTAGGCCATGTTTGTACAGCGAGGCCGGCGACTCCCCCGAGACAGAGAACTACGAGGCCCTGCTCAGTCTCGCCGAGCGACTCGGCGAGGCCAAGCCGAGAGGCCTCGCGAGGCATGAGATCGACCAGCTGCCTAGTTACAAATACTGCCAGCAGACACACCAAGGTAGGCCATGTTTGTACAGCGAGGCCGGCGACTCCCCCGAGACAGAGAACTACGAGGCCCTGCTCAGTCTCGCCGAGCGACTCGGCGAGGCCAAGCCGAGAGGCCTCGCGAGGCATGAGATCGACCAGCTGCCTAGTTACAAATACTGCCAGCAGACACACCAAGGTAGGCCATGTTTGTACAGCGAGGCCGGCGACTCCCCCGAGACAGAGAACTACGAGGCCCTGCTCAGTCTCGCCGAGCGACTCGGCGAGGCCAAGCCGAGAGGCCTCGCGAGGCATGAGATCGACCAGCTGCCTAGTTGCAAATACTGCCAGCAGACACACCAAGGTAGGCCATGTTTGTACAGCAAGGCCAGTGTCCCGAGACAACTGCGAGGCCTTGGCGAGGCCAAAAGGTGCGAGACCGATTTTAGCTCTACACCGTGTTTTTATTGATTTCCGTTAAATTAAAGGGAAGCTTATTTAGGTCAAAAATAATCAATTTATCTAAGAAGCTAGTGTCTTAACTGTTATTGAGTTATTAAAAAAATAGTAATGACTGAACAAGTGTATTGCAACTTTTATTACATCCTAATGTTACTTATTTTGACGTGTGCCGCCAGTCACCTGAGATCTTATTCTTAAGGTTCTCTCACACTTGCCATTACAATTATTATGTATGAAAACAAAAAAAAAATTTTTTTTACTAAATTAACAAAAGTAGGCAATATACCAGGCAACTTGTGCTTTTACGATGAAGGAAAAAAATCAAAAGGCAACATGCATCTGCGAAGAAATTCAAGGCTGTAAGTGAAGTCCCCACTGGGCCAGCGCTGGTACCACGCAAAATAGACATGTTTGATGTCGAGTTGCGGAAAAAAATGCCAGAAAACAACAACAACAATACCTGACAACTTCTATTAATATCTCAAGTAACCTGTCCAATTTAACGGAAATGTAAAAAAAAACACCCTGTATAATCTAGGTTTTTACATATAAGTCAGGATTTTAAATAAATACACATAAGATACGAGTTAGCAAACTTCCGTCGACCGCGTCTCTTCCAAGCAAGCCGCGTTCCCGCTAAAAGTAACAGGAACAGGACTCGACAGGAGCTGTCAATTATGCGCTTACAGCGCTAATACACCGTTAAGCTAATAGGAGACCGAATCCTATAATATAATTTTCATCACACTTGCTCGTAAATGCTGATTTTACAAGCGTGCATGCATGAGCGTAATGAGCTATATTATGCCCATGGCCGTAATGACTTTTTTTTTAATTTTCATACAACATAACGTCGCACTGGCGCGCCGCCCGCTGCCACGCCGGCGGGAGGCGCTGCGCCGGGACTTCTGTTATAAAAATGATAAAAAGACATCCCCGTTTTTGAGAAATGATTTAGACCTTTTTAGAGTACTTTGTGAAAATATATCGTTTTATTTACTTATTTTGCCTCACAGGTGTGATGAAAAACATTGTGTGTGCCACGGGCGGTACAAGAATTATGAACTCGTGTGAAGTAAAGCCCGCGCCTTCGGCTTGGGCTTTACTTTCACACTCGTTCACAATTTCTTATTTACCGCTCTTAATACACAATGTACTATTAAGAGCCGCTTTTTTTACGCGCTAGTGCGAAAAGTGGTCGAAATCTTCGGAGGGCCATATGTACTGAAAAACGTCGTACGCTACACGCGCGAAAACGAAATTCGTAACTCGTGTAGATTTAAAGCACTTCCTTCGGTCGTGCTTTAATTTATCTCCACGCGTTTCGAACTTAATTTTTTTCGCACTTGTATCGTAATGTACTAATTTCATAATACTTGCTGCCTAAGCGCGCCATTGCTTGCGCGTGCTGCGGGAGTAATAGAAAAGTGAAATTCTCAAAGGAGTAATAGAAATGTCAGTACGTCATTTAATAATGTTATGTCTTAAAACTTATTTTTTTGTCGGCAAGTGTGATGTAAAACATTGTATGCATTGCGGTCGGTAAGCGGATTACTAACTCGAGTCATTAAAAGCCCAAGTTCCAACACTCTCGTTAGTATTCCGTACTTACCTCCCTTGATGCACAATATACTATTTTGTATACCGTTTTTCCTTCCTCATTTTATTTATTCTTTGTATATTTACATAACGACTACATGCGACCGTTTTTTTGAGAAGCCATCCAAATTGAAACCCCGTTTATTGAAGTTCTGCGAGGATATTAATTAATTATATCGTCGGTTAACAATCAAAACTCGCTAAGTAACAAATACCTACTTGAAATAAAGCTCGAATCTCAGTTCTGATTCAATACTGACATGAGAGGTTGCTAAGAGTAGTGACAGTTTTTATAGTGAGTTTTGGTTGTCAGGCGACGATATGTATCTATGTCATTATTGATAACGGACAACTTTCCTTATGAGACTCATATCGAAATCTTGAAAAAAAAAATCGCCTTTTCATACAAAGTGGTTTCATCGGGTGATCAACATTTCATAGAAAGTGATTTTATTTTTTCGATTTTTCGATATGAGTCCCATAAGTAAAATGATTCCTTATCATGAACACATGCATACCCTAAGGTATCCGTGACTAATTTGAAAACACCCTGTATATGGTCGCAGTATGATGTCTATTAAACAAATAATAAATAACCAATATGTGTGGACGTCTTTCGGCTGATATGATGATGATGATGATGATGTGTCCACACTCCACAGGCGAGCAGACATCGTGCGTAGTGTGCATGTGCGAGTTCGAGGCGCGACAGACTCTACGCGTGCTGCCGTGTGCGCACGAGTTTCACGCCAAATGCGTCGACAAGTGGCTACGGGTCAGTATACATCTCAATATGGATGCCGTTTTGCAATAATGCGTCAACCCACATCCATTTTGCAATAAAATGTCAACTTTAATTAGTAATTAATAGAATTGAGTTTTAATTGATGTGGGATGACACATTATTGCAAAATAGCATCAATATAGGGTTACTTTTTCATAGATACAGTCAGGGACTTTAATTGATGAGCCACTTGCCGCTGTGCGTATTTTAGCCGTGTAATGTAAATCGGGTATAGTCGCTTTTACTCGTAAATCCTAATAAAGAAAGAAATCGTATAATAGAAGAGCGAAATCATATTTCTATCTTTATCATTGTGCGTTTATGAACTGTCACTAATGTTCGATTCTAAAATTTTAAATGGCGAAGTTATAGTAAGTTTTTAGTTGTTTACATTCTCTTTAAATTGTTTTGCATGAGGTGTTTACCTTTAAGTGGTTGTGACATACCTCCCTACATGTTTTAGTTCGTAAGTTTTGAATGTATTGATGTCAACAATCGTTGGTGAACCTTAAATAAATAAAATAAAATAAATAAATGGTTACGGTCGCCTTAGTCACGCTCGTTTTATGCAAAATTATGCTACTTATATTATGCAAACATGCATGTAGTCTATGTTTGTAGATGGCTCATTAAAGAAAGGGCTTATAAACACCAGGAAAACGCATGTTTGCACAGTTTAAGTAGCATAATTTTGCATTGAACCAGTGTGACTCAGGCGACCGTAACCAGACAGAAAAAGATGAGTTTGATAGTAGATCACATTTATAAAATAAAATTAACACATTTTTCTTTTAATCTTTATTAATTTATCCTTCATGGAAATGTAACATAATGGGCGCACTAATTACAAGGCGTCAACGACGCGGTATGACTATGAATGAATGGTTATTTTTTTGTTATTCAGGCAATAGACCCATTACAATATTATAAATATTTGTGTATATACTAAAATTAAAACATATAACTATGGCGGCGGGGAGCCGGGAAGGGGGATAATGAAGCGTAATGAAGCCTGAGCGTCAAGAAGGATTCAAGCGTTAACGCCCAAGACGAAATAATTTTGATACCGTGTGATACATACTGCTTTTCACACCACCTATGAGAAAAATAAAAGATATATCACATATTTAATATTTATGCAAATAATCAATTCTGAAGAAATTTTTATCAATTATGAATGTACTGTTTATTTTCATATTTCATTGTATTTTTTTAGGCTGGCAATAGAAAGTCCTTGAACAGAAAAGTGCCACTTTGATCCCTCCTAGCAGGGAAGAAAAGACCCGTATTCGAATAGGTGGTGTGAAAAATAATAATCCGCCCATGTGCAATTGATATGCCTTTGTTTTAATAATATTCTCAAATTCAAATAATTTATTGTATGAAAGTGAGTAGTAATAAAGGGTGTACAGTCGTTTTGTGGTTCTTCACAATCAGCTAGTATATGACGTACAATCGATTTTCATTACATGTCATTATAATAAAATTTTAATGTCGAATTATGAATATTATAATGGATGAAAGAAAATTATGAAATTATTATTATTACTGTGAATATAAAAAAATCAATGTCATGCCATGAAAAGTGTTACGAGAACAGATGATCAATTAAATAAACATATGTGGATGAAATGAAATAAAAATGAAATAAAATTAAATAAGCTGCACTATGCTATCAATCGAGATGTCAGGAAATAAGTATAAGTAATGTCATATAGTGTTGTTTTCAAAATGCTCATTAATATCTCCTGTCCACAGTCAAACCGAACGTGTCCCATATGCCGCGGCAACGCGTCAGAATACTTCAACAACTCCGAGTGACTCCCTCACGTAGTCTGTAGCGGGCGGCTGTTCATTTCTATCACATTTCCTATTTAAACTGAATGCATCTCAAATACGGCTGTCTAAGAAATTTTACGGCGTTAATATGGCGCTAATGTTGGGTCATTCAATCATTACCTGTGGGTCGTTCAATCAACTTTGAAGTCATGTCCATATTATTGCGAACAATAACGCACATTTGTCCTATATCTGTTCATTACCTATGAAAATGGCGTTATTCAACAGACTTAAAAAAAAGGAAGAGGTTCTCAAATCTACTGTATGTTTTTTTTTTGTTTGTTACCTCAGAATTGTCGACTGGGTGAAGCGATTTCGATGATTCTTGTTTTAGTTGCTGATGCTTACCGATTGGTTCTATTTTAACAAACATAAGACTTGAAAACAACTCTTGCTATATGCTGACAGTTCAAATATTTGGAGGTTGTAAATGTATGGTAGTACATCGATTTATAAAAAAGCAATGTACAGAAAACATGTGTCTAATATTATTGGCAAAATTTTATTTAGTTTGATTTTGACATGAAGAAATAATACACAAAATAATGGTGTGGAAAATAGACTCTTCTGCCCTCCGGCCGGCAAACAGCATTTTGCCGACCTCTGCGCTAAACTAAGTTGCCGGCTCCGTTGAGCAGAAAAATAGTATACATACATACCTCGGCCGTTAAATAAGTGAGACACATGTTTGTCTAAAATTACACGCGAGAGACATTTCCCACGGCCTTGGCATGTATTCTACTATTCCTCGAAATTCTCAGTACTAAAGCTAATTTTATAGGTAATGATACTAATGATCTAATACTAAAAGTACGATTTCTTAGACATCGCTCCTTTTATGGACACTATCGATATTTTTTGCATAAAATTAGCATAAATACAGCATTTTCATAGCACTCATAACTAGATGTATGTTTTAAAAGAATTATATGACATTTCACATACATAAATTTAATATTACATAATTTTTACCCAGATTATAAAGGATCGCCTTAAAAGCAAATATATAAATAGAAATGTTAAGCTCAATTTTGTACTTAGATTTAGTATTTTTTTAATGTGCATCTAGTTTTGAGTAAAAATAACTAGAAGACATAATCAAAGATTAATTTGGACGTAATTATGCAAAAAGGAACCAACCCACATGAACACTTTAAAACACAAGAAACAAAGTCAATCTTTAAAATGACAGATTCGTGTGGTTTGGTTTCCTTTTGCATAATTATGCCCATTTTATAAAGTTATAAATTGTTCACATACTTGTGTGTTTTATAAAATCATCAAAAGTAAAGGGAATTGTCTTCTACAATACCTAATACTTATAAAACTCGTTGAAAAAAATGTGTGAAACCTTATTTATGTCAGGAATCTATGTAAAAAATGTATGTATGTAATGTTATCATGAAAACATTCTAAATATCCTAAAGTAACTTTGTCCCTAGTTTCACAGTAGTAAATAAGTTTTTGTTTAGTAAATATATGGAGAATACGGTTTGTGTTAAGATATAAATATTAATGCTCAAAAAATTTTGTGGGTTGCGGAATTTACCATTTTATATAATTTTACTTGACATTACTTACGTCAAATTGGACCAGGAGGTACCATGACGCTGGTTCGAGTGATTTGTAATGGTATTTCATAGCTACTTTGCAGTCTTAGGACTAAAAAGTACTGGAAATAACCTGCTTTCGACAAGTCGCACTTATCATGAAATAATATATACGAATGATCTACAACAGACCGTGTTATCTATATATTTTAATATTTTTATAGATATTGGATTAGGTAAATGATTGTAGTAGTTACAAAGTCCTAAGATTCTATCATCAAAAAATCTTTAAACATGTACTAGAAGAGGTAAAACCGGGTAGCCTGTTGGTTGACTTCGATCTACTGTAGCCGCTCCTTTGTTATTTAATTTTTCTCAAAATTCAATAACATTTTTACTTAGTTTGTCAAATCATATAAGTTTCATTTGTACAATCGATTAAAAAGCGCCAAAACTTTATCTAATCCAGTATCTGTTATGTATTTTAAACTCCAAATTGATGATCCAGCCGTCCGCCTTACAGCTAAGTTATCGATAGATATAGTACTATTTTTATTAAAAACGAGTTACCGCTCCGGACATCCCTCAGAAAAAATATATAGCGCGTGTATTTTAAGTAAGAATCCCCCCAGTTCACGGGGATTTCCTAACAATCCCCCCAATTAGGGGTAAATATAATATCCAAATATGGGGGATTTAGAAGATTGGGGGACCTTTGAAAATCCCCGCAAATATTGGGGGGTTTGGTAAATGTGTATTATAATAGTAACGCTGTAAATACGTGTGTGTGTGTGTATGTCATATATTTTGTTGTATGTAGTTGTGGGGTGCATCGTGTATTTTTTTAAAGTGCGGATTGACGCTTTGCTACGGCTAATAGGCCGCAGTAACGCTTGAGCAATAATTATGTTAGAAGTATTAATCATTATGTGTTATTTTTTATCGTTTCTGAGCATTTTCACTTTAAGCACACCAAATTAGCGTGAAAAAAATTTGTCAGGTTTGTAACGAAAATTAAGCACTAAATTTCAACAAAAACTCGTTTTACGTGGTAATTTTATAAACTATAAGCTTAAATTCCTAAAGATTTCGTGCTTAATTGTCGTTACGAACCTGACTGTAATGATTTTTTTAATGTCACGCTAATTGGGTGTACGTAAAAGTGAAAATGCCTTTCTGTGAGTATAGTTGCTGTAATGAAAATTCTTCGAAAAAATAATTTGTCCCTTATGAAGGACTTTTGAACAAATCACTAAGGACCGCGAGTCCTTTATACTACGAACAAATAAAACATGGAAGCCGCACGCCATACTAAATTGCCTTTCAAAAACGTTCCTGTATTTTAGTTGACAAGTGTCACCCCCTTTCAATGCATCACGGTAATGAATTTCAATGTCAACCTATAAAAACTTAAACCGCCATTTAAAAATAGTTGAGTTTGGTCCATCAAAGTTTTGATAAACATTTGTCAAAGATGTTGCGCCGAAATATGCGCGGTGTTAAGAAAAGCGTTATGTCCTGGTCATCTTGGCACAATTGAACAATTGTTTTTGGAGGCATTTTTGAGCTGGCGTTAGACGTCCATGTTATATATGGTCGCAGCCTATATAAAAGACGTGTTCTAAGACATTTAATGTGATTCGCTGTACAAATTATGTCTTTGGCTAAATTTCGACGTAGGGAAAATAATAAGACACGAAAGAGGTCGCGAACGTTCATCCATCCTTTTTACACTTACGTAATAATTCATAAGTGGGACAGAGAGGCATGTCGAAGTAGATCATCTGGTTTTGGCAATTATACTAGATGATATACGGGTACATTTATAGTTTAACACGTTCGCCCCCGATACTGTTTCACTAAATCCTAATACTACACCGATCGAAATTTTCTTATTAGAACTCCTATGCCAGTGACACGCATGTGTGACCGAAATGATTGTACTCCTTTCCATATTCCATATGCCGGCGACACAACACTTGTGTCAAAAATGATCGTATTTCGTTGCGACTGGCACATGAGTAAGAATTTGATTTATGCTAGTGGTACTAAAGTGTATTCATCTTTACTTGTCTTATCATGTAAACAAATAAAACGTCAACGATGGTCAAAAACAATCACTAGTAATTAGAAATGTCGATATAATGAAATGTCAGCGATAATTTCACTACTTACGTAAATAGAGGATTATCGTTTTTGCATCATCTGTCAGGAAGAGAATTAATCAGTTCAATATTATATCAAAAACTATGGATATTTAAATATTTCAATTTTAATTGCAAATTACTGCAATTTATTTTAATTGCATTTTTGCAATTGCAGCAAGTTTTACTTTAAGTATTAATATCGATATACTGACATGCCAACATTACGGTACATACATAGACAATCTAGACATCGCAATGTCAGATGTTTTTAATATTATCCGACCGTAACAGCGTTTATTGACGGAAATCTTTACAGAAATGATATTTTTCAGTGCTTTTTTGAGTGATTATAATACTTGCGAGTTTTTTTAAGTATGCAACAACTTTTGAAGTGATGATTATTGTGTTATTGCAGAGAAAATTAAGATTAATGTTTTCAGAAAGTGTTTGTTTACATGATAAGACAAGTAAGGATGTATGCACTTTAGAGTACGGTAATTTTGATCACGTATGTGTGTCACTGGCATAGGAGGCAGAATTTTTTAATCACAGACGCTGTGTCACCGGCGTCGAACGTGTTAAGGCATAGCACATGATAGGTGCGACAGTATGTCGCGAGACAGACTATCCGTCCCTCTTTTACTAATATAGTTAGTAAAAGACAGGAAGTCTTATCACGCGGCGATTAATTAATATTTCAGCAATTAAAGGCTGAACCATCTTGGCTAGACTTACTGGTTTCTCCCGGCTTCTCTTTTTAATCAATACAATCGAAAAGAGAGGCAAGTAGGCCGCGTGTTTCTGCCAAATACAAAATGTCGTATTCAAATTTATATTGAAGCCCGCGAGTCTTATTATTTTGTCTATTGATCGCCAACTGTGGCGATTGTTCTCGACGGTTAGATAGCTAGGGGCAGCGGGCCGGCGGACTTATCACCTGGCGCCTTCTGCCAATCTGCACATTCGATTTCCATTGTGACGGAGTCCTGGACAACTTGTCACTTATATGTCGCTATATCTAAAACATTGCCTATTTAAAAATGAGGTATGTGGGTGAATCAACTTTTTTCTGTCTGTTTTGCCATGGTTACGGTCGCCTGAGTCACGCTGGTTTTATGCAAAATTATGCTACTTAATTAATGCAAACTGTTTTTTCTTAATTTAGAATTGACAAATTGCGCTCAATTAACCTTTGCAACGACCGATATATTTTCAACGCCAAAGACGGAAATATGATTCACGGAAATATGAAACACGAGCCACTGAAAACCATTAACGGGGTGATTTGATAGGTTATACTGAACAACTTTTACTATGGAGCTAACCCAGAAATCTCAAAAAAATGTTGGCTCTTTCATACAAAATGTCGTGATCGAACGGTCTAAATGTATGAAAAAGACAATGTTTTTTAGATTTCGTGATTGGCCCAATAGTAAAAGTTGTTCAGTATAGCCTACTAAATCACCCCGTTCAAGGTTTTCAGTGGTTCGTGTAACACCCTGTATAAACCGTATAGACCATTCGTCGTATGTACATTCAATATAATTTTTTGAAATAAACCGTATAGACCTAGAACATATGACAGGGCTTGAATTTCAATATTTAGCATAGAGTCGAGCCGCCGTTGAGTTTTTATAATGTGCAAAGACCTTAATTTCACTAGTTGACTGGCAGAGATCGCCGCCGGTCCAAAATGCTCGTGCAATAATGTTAAGTTTCGTTTGTTTGTTTGTCTCGAGTTACAATGTCCGATTTATTACTATACGCGTCAGCCTAGAAACTGTATACAGGGTATATAATAAAAGATACTGGAGATCCTTTTAAAAGCCCGTTCAATATCGTGATCTGATTTGCAAATAACCTGCCAAGAGTATGTCGACCCATGCACAGTGTAGGGTTCCGTAGTTATTAAAAAACGGCTTGGCCGATTAATGTTCGCAATAGTTTTATTTTAAAGTATTGTATAAGCTCAATATTTATGATTTTCTTCATATTTTTTCGACCCGCAGATCAAAATTTTGAGTGAAAAAATATTTCTGTTGAGACCCTTACTCTTTTCAAAAGATCTATTTAACGATATCCCACAGTAAAGGATTACAGCAAAATAAGAATAAACATCTCACTTTACTAATAGTAGGTAACTCAAAAAAATCTTCATTCTTTTCTACCACTTTGTCGGCGTGATTAATAAACCTACCTGTACCAAATTGCAAATTCCTAGTACAGCTTTCCGTTGAGCTATGCTGCGGACAGACTGACATGGCGAAATTAGTTTACTACGGAACCCAAAAAAGAAGGATTTGTTTTTACGAATCTATCTTGATTTTGTCTGGAAGGTTCGCCTATTCGGGCGACCGGCGCCATACAGAGAACTGTTTTTTTGCGTGAAACCTTTTTTTATATCGGAATACGATACTTAATGGGCTTTTAAACGGACTACCACTATTTTTTACACTCCGTGTAATCTTAGAATCGCCTTCGGAAGACACGAAGGTCCTGTCCTGCTTTATCTTGTGTCACCAGTGATTGTAAGTAGTCTCTTTCTCGGACCCGAAGCGTATTCTAAATTCAAACGGATTGTACAAGAGTGTATACGATCTTTGGCGTTTTGTTTTCTTAGCTGACATTAAGTTACTCAAGCTAGAATTATGGTTGATACTCGCTAGTAACATGTGGAATAGTTCTTGAGTCGATTGTTATTAAAACGATATGTTGTGAACGGCATGAAATTGATTTCTCGTAAAAGAATAATCGCCAAATAAAAACAGACTTCAACTGATGTCTCCAAGATCCCATTATCAGACCCAAATTCAGTCAATACAGACTTGGTCTCTCAGGGTTATTTATACCCGCACGACTAAAAATATTTGAAAGTCGTTTCTTGGAGATATCGAGTAAAGTACATGCAAAAAAAAGAAACCTCCTTTTTTGATGTCTGTTATCCACTCAATTGCTTTTGGTAACTGTGGTTACCAGCTGTCACTCTTATTTTACATAGGAATACAGCTCAACCAAAGCTGTTTTTTGTATTATTTATATATTATATTGCACTTTGACATTGGTATTCGTGAGTAAGCGTTCGAATAAAAATTTGGTGAAATCGAACCTGTGTTTTTAAATTCTATCTGTTAATTATTTAGGTCTTATTACTTATGCATTAATAAAATTTAATACTGGTATTATAGGGCTTATAAATATTTATAGAAATCAATTTCATACCCATTAGCATTGAGTCGGAACGAATTGCAATCACTTCTCAAAAGTTACCTTCTCCGAGTCGCACGCACATATTACCCGCATTAGGTCATAAACTTTCTTTGTATGATATTCATTTTGATAAAAAATCGTATCTCTTACAATAATTCACTATAAACGTTGTACATCCAAAGCTGTCTTATCTAGTATACGTTTCTAAACTCAAAGTGAATATTTTCTATCAGCCTCAGCCCAGTCCCATTGCCACTGTCAGTTAATGCTGGACATTGGCCTCTCCTATTACCTATGCGTATAGACGAATTAGGAGGCCCATAATCGCTTCACTGGACAAGCGGATTAGCGATCGGAGTAGTGTGTCCACTATGATGATGCTGCTGCTGCTGCCCGTTATCTTTCACTCGTCTATCATTTTAAAAACAATCTCCTAGATTAAAATGAAGCAATTTAATTGGAAAAAAAAGACTAAAAC
>JALPQI010022015.1:0-12769 GCA_025490895.1 Thaumatotibia leucotreta
TACAAAAACGTTTATATTTTCTAAACTACTTAAGGTATAATAATAAAAAAAATCAGGAGTATAAATGAAAATACAATTATTAAAATACAATGATAGTCATTGTAAAATACCTAATGATTTTGACTATAATCAAGGTTAAACTTAACACATCGGTAAAAAAATAAGAAAGATAACCTTCATATTTTAAACTCACTTGACAGGTATCACACTGTCAAAAACTTAAGATGATACACATTATCGTATAGAGCACACGTTCCTGATCATTTTTATGTATAATAACCCCAAAAATATGTAAATTAACGTGAAATACTTACGACATAACTAGGAGTCCTTAGCAAACACTCAGGCAGTTTGACCCAACACTGACAAATTATATTTTTTTATCGACTGAGTAACGAGCGTACACTGCCATATATATTTTTTAGCGCAAACTAGTTTATTAGGCTACGTTGTTGCAACAAGGGAATTAGGAAATAATGCCTCTATATTTCGCTAAATGCCGCTATAATCAACTGTGTCTCCTTCGACTTCATTGGATAGTATAGCATCCACGAACAGTCTACTGCCTTTTTTGTTTGGATACTATGCTATCATCGGACGTTCAAGTGGATAAGCCGCATCTCATTATTGAATCTGTGATAGTTGTGTTCTGTAAGTGAAATCGTCAAAACCTAAGTAAAAATTTCCAGAAATACTCAATTTTACACTAGTTCCAATTCTGTGCTAGTTGCATCTAGTACCATTCCTTGCGTCCGTTTTGAGAAAAAAGACGACGATATCACATACATTATTATGGTTTGTCGGTCCCAGAGTTGACCACACAAAATAACAAAATTTTCTATGTGCCACGGGCTTTGACGCTAACGATTTCCTGACGATTCTGCTACAGACTCAGCGTTGCTATGGCAAGCATGGCAGCAGCCGTTGACAGCGTAGGAAGAAATTATACTTCGTTTTTTTTAGCATTAGAAAGACCTTCGCAGAACGAGATATAAGGTTTTTTTACAAGCAAATTCTGCGGATCGAACAGTGAATACGAGTTATTAAATATCAAGAATTTATTATCATGCTATATTAATACACATTACTCAGAGTTGGGAACAGATAAGAGACATAATGTTAGTTAATTTATATTCTAAGATGAAAAGATAATAATTTTAATAAATTGCGTTTGCAATTTTTCATGGAAAGGTTGTACATTAAAAAACCTAAAGAGGCAGAGTTCTCACACAATTTTAAAATGTCACTGTCTGTCATTCGACTTCATATTGTTGTCGGTTGAGTCGGTTGTGTTTTATATTGCTGTTAGCTTACTTAAAGATTGTTGTTATCGTTTTTGTTCAATTTCGTTATTAATTGTTGATCTATTTAGATATTAAGAAAAAATCACCAATTATCACCATAGGGGAGGGGGGGCTCATCGGTCAAATCACGTATAATTTTTTTTCCACTCTTTGCTGAACAGCAAACTTTTTTAAAACATAACCAGATGTCAAATCCTGAACTGAGTTTTAAAACTTCGCGGACATTTACCTCGTAGTTGGCAAAAAAGTTTTTTCTCATCACGTGTGCAATAAATTACGTAAATTGAAGTGTTATTAAAATGACTACTTTCGTTGGCAAAAAATTACACGTCATATTGGCTAGGAGAGGGGGGGGGGGGTCCTGAAAATATCACCAAGTATCACCATGGGGGATGGGGGGGTATAAAATAGGCCAAAATCGTATGACGTGATTAATGGACAAGCCCGAACACAAAACGAAAACTTTCAATATATGTCTTTTTTCTAAATTGCCGCCATCTTGCTTATAAAACACTTATAACTTTTTAAAATACAGTTTTGCCAACAAATTAATAATAAATGTGAAAACTATGCGTTCAGCTATCGGTAAATATCAAATGATATGTATATACATAAGTTCCGAGAAATTCAGTGGTATCGGCCGAAATCGAAGAAGGAAGGTTTACGACCACTGCTTCTTTGTTCACCCGTTTGACAGATAATTCTAATCTTAAATAAAACGAAGTATAGTTGAATAAAATTTCTCCTTTTGCATTCTTTTTTTAAATGACAATCTTCATAAATGTAAAATCGACGTTCGGTCTCTTAACCTTTTCGTCGCCACGTCGAATTAAAAAAGCTGTTATTCAAACGTCCCGTCATCAAACATTTGGTTTCATAACTGGATTTTGCGCTTTAAGCGCAAGCGTGTTGGTCCTATATTGCTCTGCGGACCGTTATTTATCGGTCTTTGTCATTGAACCTGCGGTGCCGATATATCGTCGGGTTAGAGGCAAAATTTTCCTTGAAGTTGGTTTTGACAAATCGTATTTTATGCCATTGGCATAGAAAACTATTTGCTAAATCCCGAAATAGTTGGTCCTGCCTTTAAACTGGCGATATTAGTAATTGACGGCCAATATAGGAGCATTCCATGAAAACATGTCGTAAGCGACACTGTCTTTTCAATACTTTTGAGAAATTAAATTAGTAAGCTGATTTACGGCATAGTAATAACATATCAAGGCTTTAAGATTGACAGTGTTTCCTAGCAGCTAGCATATTTTATTAAGGTAGCTACCATAGCGAGTCGTAAGCGACAAAAAGTAGATGTTTTCATGGAATGCTCCTATACGCAAGTCAAAAACAATGAATGGCGGCGACTATGTAGACGGCGTCCTATTCATTTATTACTTTCAAAAATCGGAAGATCTACAAAGGTGAACACTGATAACATTGATAGTGATACAAGTTGTGGTTTAAAAAATGGTTACTTAAATGTTGCATAGCATTGTCCCGCTGGCCGGTTTCAAAGCGGCAGTTTATTAAGCGTACGCGCCAGGCCCGTGACCCATCGCGTTGTATGGTGGCCCGGCGGAATGTGCTCGTGCGTTGGAGCGTGGCCATGAATGGGTTAAGATTATCAATTTGCACCATGTAACTAACCATCGTAATTATATTACAGGCCCTACTGACAGCTGATTTCGAGATCGGTCACTACATCCGCGAACGCGTCGTGTCTCGCGCCGTGCTGCTCTACACCGGCGAGGGGCTCGACGACGATGATGATGATGACTACGAGGAGGAGGTACGCTCACTGATATCGCATTGCTACTGTCTACACGTTGACACCTACAACTTGAGCGAATTGCTATTTAGTTTGATGGGTCCAACCGAGCGTTTAAAATTTCCGGATTAAATCCCGTTTCTTTCCAAACAGCTTTTTTTTCGGATTTTTTCGAAAAAATTAATGAAAATTTCCACTTTAATTTTCAACTCTAAACCAATGAGAATTGGGTCTAATTTTCACTTATACCAGGAGAACGCGATGTCACCGAGGAAAAATCAATTGAAACAGATGGCAAGGAGTGACAGTGACATTAAAATAATTTCTGTTATAACCCGAAACAAAACGGAAAAAAACGAAATTTTCATACATTCCCGAAAAAAAAAAACAATTTGATTTTTTCCGACATTTTCAACGCTAGTCAGTCCAACCATGTTCAAAAGGTTTTCCAAGAAAACAAATATTAATATTTGTACCATAGCCCAGGCGGTATATAAATGGAGAAAAATATGTCTCTTTATTTATATTATTCTTTGTGACAGCTCATAAAACTGAGAAATATTGCGATAATATCGTACCTTCCTAATAAGAACTTTAGTACAGGCAGACGGAGTAAATTTAATAATAAATGTTGTTTCAATTTACCTTTGTATTATGGGCACTTTTAATTGACAAGATGAATTACGAAGGTTTTCGACGCATAATAATAAGATTCTCACGTATTATTTCTTATTTAGCCTGGGAGCCTTCAAATAGCTGTAACTTTAAAATTTATCGAGTTTTGGGTGTCAAATGGTACATTACTTTATCAGCCATCATAAATTAACTCCTTCCCTATTCAGTTTATACATTGGATTTCTGTAAATGAAACCAAGTTAGATTACTCTGTAATCCTATGGATATATGGAACAGGAAAGCTGTTAATAATAAAACATTACTGCATTGAACAATCGGGTTGGGTAATGCATCATTTCTGAGTGGTTACCATAGTGAAACACAAAAATAATCACGAAAACTAAACTTAAAACTCATGGTTATTACATACCAGCCATATATTTTCATTGGTATATGTAGATAACCATTGTGATCACGGTGGAAACACTGAGAAATGTTATATATGCGCTTGCATAATTACTATTTTCTTTCGGTTTGTAAAACTCGTGGCCTTATCATACCTGTTGTTACATGCACCGACGTATCAACATGTCACGCGATGTGATAGAAATGTTGGCACGGTGCTTGTCACGACAGCGCATAAATAGAATAGCGTTCACGCTTTCAATTCCTTCGGATAATGGTTCCATTTTCTTCTATAATGCTTTTAAATAAGACCAACTTACTTATTTAGCGAAATAATACGTTTAAAAAGTTCTGTATGCCATTCGATTTTGCCACATTTTTTACTTTATCAATAATTGATTGATAAAATAAATCTTCCTAAAGTTATTGTATAAATAGTTTAAGAATATTTATTACAAGTTTTATCCTTATACTTTATTATATTACGACTATTTAGTTTTTCATTACGGCATAGTGAATTCTACAGCCATCTAGTTCTCCCATAAGAGTAGTTGCATGGTAGATTTTTCCGAAGCTTCTGTAGTTAGTTTGAGTGAATTTTATTTTGTCCCCACCCATCCCCTATTCAGACGAAGGTATGGTGCCTTAGATCCCTTGTTTGTTTTGTTTTGCTTGCGAGTCCGTCTCGGTATCTACATAATTTATGGTATGCAGATTTGGTTGCGCGCGATTTCATTTTGTTACCTTTTTTTGTTTAATACGGGCTTTACAATTACAGACTTTTTGATGGATAATGTTTGCCCTGTAGTTTCTATAAACAAATGAATGATCCATCTGTTTTCAATGGGTCTTCATGCATAACGAAGAACTACCTCACTCGATGTGGCCTGTCAAAAATATACTACTGTAAAATACAACCTGAAAATAGTGAATTCCCAATTACATCGGTGACAGATGTCCTTTCGGGTTGTTCCACAGTTGAGGGGATAGAATTCATTCTCGTACTAATCACACAAAAATTACGGGTTTTCTTTTCTCTCCAAGGGTCCATCTAAATGAGGTTGTTTAATTTAATTGGACACTATTTGGAACTTTTAGGGGAAACATTAAGTAAATGCTAAAAAAGTGCAATGTAGCTTGGCCATCTTCTTGATTCAAAATGTAAATTTAACTAAATACATCGTTAAAAAGTTTAATAATTATAATTAATGAACACGGGAGCGATCATTCATTTATATTCTGAAATATAAAAGTTGCCGAACTATATTAAGAAGATAGACACTATTCTAATACATACTTCAACGTTTTATTATTTATAGAATTTTCTTTCACAAGTTATGCGACGGTTGGTGAAACTAGGTCTCAAAATCGCGCTGAACTGTCTACATACCATTTATTATAAATTGAAAACGCGAGTGTCATGCGGTATCTACGTCTGGAGCCGGGGCTGGGACCGGGACCAACGGCGTGTTTGCTTTCAGGAGGATTCCTACTCGGATGAGGATTCCGGGACCGAGGAAGTCTCTGATGCGGAGGACTGATGCCGCCCTAGTCTTAACTAGCACCAGAGGCCTTAATGCGCACATATCTATCACATATCTAGACTAGTATATCGCCTAGCGACAAGTGATAGGTTAACATAATACTCTACAAACCCGGTAGAATTAAATTCATAGTAAACGCCGCTAGATGTTATTAGACTTACTCGCGACCCTGATCTATGCATGGTTTATCCTCGGACAGATAAATATGCAGTAGCGTTAGGCTGGCAGCTCGCGGATGGTGCCTTGCAAGACTTGTTGCATGTCTGTTAGGATAACTTTATTGCATTTCTAGTTTAGTTATACAATAATTTCGTTTTTATTTATTATTATAATATTAATATGATAGTGTAGCGTGTATTTTTCTTTATTAATTTTACATATTTGATTGTACTTTGAAATTTTAATGTGATATTATAATTCACGAAGGCTATTAATGTTTTTCTACTATGTATGAAATTGTAAGTGTCATTCCATCGTGAAGCCGTTGCATTGCGGCCGAATCTCTAGTGCCAAACTGCTTTTTTACCCTCGAACATCGCAATACCTGTGATCTTTCTCTCAGAGATATATTTTAATAGTGACTTGACAATAGCTAGGTCGATAGTCATATATTTTATTTATGTAACTTTCTATTGAAGTTAGCATAATATCGTCAAGTGTAGCAGCTCGTCAGGTAGATTACATAATGGTTATGGCTTGTGTTTTGGCATGATGTCGTTAAGATGACAATAAAAATTATATGCTTTTTCTTCACGTGTTTTATTTTTGCTTGGTTCGTTTTATTTTGCATGCGTCCCCTGTCCGTTCGTGTGTTGAATGCTGATGGTTGCAGAATTCACTTTCATTATGAAAATAATAAAAAGGTAATATATATTCTTTAACTATTGATGTCACATCTATGTATTAAATTACGAACTGAGAGCTCTACCGTACTTCATGTTGTGTCGAGTACTGTGGGGTTTTAAGTAGAAAAAAGAATTTCACACCACCTATTCGAATACGGGTCTTTTCTTCCATGCTAGGAGGGATTAAAGTGGCACTTTTCTGGTCAAGGACTTTCTGTTGCCAGCCTAAAAAATAACATTAAATATGAAAATAAATAGCACGTACATAGTAAATTACGAATCCATTATACGAAAAAACATAAAAAATGTAATTGTCTATTATTTTTCTTATAGGTGGTGTGAAAAGCGGTATGTGTCACACGGTATTAAATTATTTTTGTAATGGGCGTTAACGCTTTAATACCTCATTACGTTTAGGATTCCACTTTAGAATTTTAGAATCCCTCACTACGTTCGGGATTCTATTGTGAAGCTTCTATCTATTGGAATCCATCGCTTCATTCGGGATTCAATGAACGCCCTCGCCAAAAATTAATCGTTTTGATCCCTTGTGACACTACTATTTATTACGGTCGACTGGACAAAGATCATTAGATGGAGATGGACTATCCATCCTTCTTTTATTCATATTGTTAGTAAAGGATGGAAAATCTATCTCGCGGCGACATATTGACATTATACAGGGTGTAATCGATAAGTGTTTACAGACCATAATTCCGTAAATATGAGAGATATCAGAATAAATTTAACTGATATCGAAAGTACATTACCCAACGAATAAAAGTACACTAATAACTTTTTTGAAATAAAATCAGAAATATCTCAAATATTAATTTCAAACCCTCCAATACATTTAGTACGTAACCGTTCAGTCAAAGACTAGTTTAATACGAATATTTTTTTATTAAGAATAAATATTAGATAAATTATTTCGTAAACGGTAGTATTATTATTTTATTACAATGTATTCGTACCAATAACGAACCTCTAACAGTTTTATCTCTTACGATACCCGACATTCTTTAAGGCTGTAAGTCGTCATACTAAATGTATGGGAGCATTTTAAGTTAGTATTTTTAATATTACTTCATCTATTTAGAAAAAGTTATTAATGTAATTTTACTCGTTGGGTAACGTACTTTCGATATCAGTTAATTTTTTTCTGATATCTCTCATATTTACGGAATTATGGCCTGTAAACTCTTATCGATTACACCCTGTATACCTAAGCTCATGTCATGTGCTAAGTAAGCTGCTTCGGTCTTCGGCACCGCATATAACCTCGTTGCCTTGTTTTAAATTCACACGCTTTACTAAAACGCAGGAGGAGGAAGAATGCTCCACCGAAGAAAGCGAGGACGACGAACCAGCCCCCCGGCGGCCGCGGCCCAAGAAACCAAGCAAGGCCCCGCAGGAAAACCCGGCCGAATGCAAGCAACAGTAACCGATGACCCTGCTTGATAAGTGATAACTGATAACCCATGGGTATAAGTTTACATGGTGCTGTCAATTCTTCGTGCGAGATCTGTTAGGCTTGAAGCCGCGTTGCGTTAGTAGTATGGGTCCCGGTAACTTTCCCAACCAGGGACCGGATACCGGTATTCTCACCATGCAAAATCGACGACAACAACGTATAAGGTGCAATCTACCGTAGATAGCACTTTGTACGTTGTTTGTAGGGTTCAATCTGCTATGAAAAAATAATCGCAGATTACGCCTTATACGTTGTTGTCGTCGAAATAACGTTCCTTTTTTTTCGGTAAATAAATTCGAAGTTAATGGAGTCGAGTATTACATAAAAAGTATAATCCATTTAAAAATATCGGGCTATTTTGAAGTTTTTCTAAAATACCGGTTCCGGTCCCTGTTCCCAACACAATATGGGGAATACTCCCAAATTGAAATTTTCCCAATTGCAACATTGGGAAATTACCGGGAACGACCCATCACTATGCGTGAGTTTTGTTGAAAGCCAAATCCCGACGCATTGTTGGGAGTGCCTTTTGATTTTTAATAGCATCTGAAAAGGCGCGACTGGTAGTAATTTTTTTTTCTCCGTTCAGTAAACATTTATACACATGAGATGAACATTGGCGAGGGCTTTTGATAAGGTTTTCTCTTTTATATCTCTATTGTGATAGTCAGCTGGTACTGACGAGATTATTGTCGCGCTAAAAAGAAGTTTTGACAGTTTTAATCATATAACCTCGCAATAGTTTTCATTTCCCATACATTCCTTTATGTTTTGAATGTTACAATTATTTTATTGCAGTCTTCATGTTAAATTTAATTTTGTAAGAATAATCCGCCTTTTAGCGTGGCCATTGATGAAATTGCTTCTTTATAGTTTTGGTGCTTTGCGCCTGCCGTCCTTACCGCAGTTGATAATTTATATTTTCTGCGTATTTCATTTCGACGGTAATATAGCGGTTAGGTAAGTCGAAACTTGTGATGTAGTAACAGCCTGTAGGTTTTATAAAAACGCGTTGTTTTAAGACATAGTTCTTTATTACTGGATTCGCATCGTTTAGAACGCAGCGCAAGTAAACCCGTTACTTAGGCGTAATTGTTATGTTAAGGATCAGGAGTTGCCAATGTTTTATGGTGTAATAAGACATTGGGTTTAGTATTACAATATCAACCGCATACACCAGCTATAAGGTATTTGTACACGTTTTTAAAATAAACTTATTAATTTACGCACCTTGTTTTCTTGAATCCCCCGATTCCTTTACTTTGTAAAACCTATTGCAATATGCGAGACAATTGAAAACTACTAAAATAAAATAGGTAAAAAAAGTTTTAAGTTAAACGGTTTTTATTGCACCAAAAACTAGAAAATAAAAATTAGTTGTAACTAACCGTAGATGCTACTTTCTGTAGATTAGTCACGTGAAACTATTATCACTGTAGTCTTGCCAACTCGGATGCTGAAAGCCACGTTTAGTCTCTATGTCAGTGGATTAAGCGTTACCTAATCGGAAACTTTTACCAAACTGAAATAAAAACGTGGGGCGGACGCAATTGTGATTAAGTCACTAGAGTTATTTAGTAGGAACAAACATATAAATAGTGTAATAAGTCGATACTACTTCTACCTCTGTAGAAGTGTTGAAACAGATGGATGTATAATTGCAAAATTAAAGCTACAATTACATATTTTGAATTTGTATGTTTCTTTATAATAACGCCCCACGTTTTTATTTTAGTTTGGTAAAAGTTTCCGATTAGGTAACGCTTAATCCACTGACATAGAGACTAAACGTGGCTTTCAGCATCCGAGTTGGCAAGACTACAGTGATAATAGTTTCACGTGACTAATCTACAGAAAGTAGCATCTACGGTTAGTTACAACTAATTTTTATTTTCTAGTTTTTGGTGCAATAAAAACCGTTTAACTTAAAACTTTTTTTACCTATTTTATTTTAAAGTTTTTAGTGCAATTGTTAAGCTAATTTCCGATACTATGCCTACTTATTCGAGATCAAAGATGTTGTTTGCAATATTCAATACAATTATTAGCGTTTAACTCTCGCGCTTTAATCACGACACATATGTAAACGTAATTGGACATTATTTTATGAGTAACGAGAGGGGAATCCCTGCTGATTTTTAAAAGTCCGACACTAAAAAAATGTGAGCTTGAATGCTCGAAGTGTCCCAAATGGACGTGTTATTCATACAATACTTTAGATAACAGAGATCTGACAATAAGGAATATATCCATCAATTTGGTTTATTGAGAAAATCAAGTTAAAATTTTTATATTGTACACATTATACAAATCGAATTTCGAGACTATAAAATATAAACTCATACTTTCAGTCGACCAACCGGAGGACCGCAGGTCTGACGGAAAGTCTGACGCGAACCGAGGGCCCCACTCACGCTGTCACTCTATCAGCTTGGGGCCGCAGGCCCGACGGCTCGCCATACGTGACTCACTCACGCTGTCACTCTATCATCTGGAGGGCCGCAGGCCCGACGGCTCGCCCTACGCGACCCACTCACGCTGTCACTCTATCAGCTGGAGGGCCGCAGGCCCGACTGCTCACCCTACGCGACCCACTCACGCTGTCACTCTATCAGCTGGAGGGCCGCAGGCCCGACGGCTCACCCTACGCGACCCACTCACGCTGTCACTCTATCAGCTGGAGGGCCGCAGGCCCGACTGCTCACCCTACGCGACCCACTCATGCTGTCACTCTATCAGCTGGAGAGCCGCAGGCCCGACGGCTCACCCTACGCGACCCACTCACGCTGTCATTCTATCAGCTGGAGGGCCGCAGGCCCGACGGCTCGCCCTACGCTACACGATCCACTCACACTGTCACTCTATCAGCTGGAGCGACGGCTCGCTCTACGCTAACCACTCACGCTGTCAGTCTATCAGCCGGAAGGCCGCAGGCCCGAGGGCTCGCTCTATGCGATCCACTCACGCTGTCACTCTATCAGCCGAAGGGCCGCAGGCCCGACGGCCTGCCCTACGCGAACCACTCACGCTGTCAACCTATCAGCTGGAAGGCCGCAGGCCCGACGGCTCATCTTACGCAATCCACTCACGCTGTCAGTCTATCAGCCGGAGGGCCGCAGGCCCTACGCGAACCACTCACGCTGTTAGTTTATCAGCCGGACCCAACAGCTCGCTCTACGCGAACCACTGACGCTATCAGTCTATTCAATATAATTATATGTTTTTACCCATCTCGTGGCAACCGTTGGGGGAGGCCTATATTCACCAGGGAACATCTTTCGGCTGATATGATGATGATGATGATAATGAAATCCGTATGTTTCTGCCAAATATCTAAAGCAGTACTTCAAAATCTACTTATCGCTAAACCTAGCGGTTGTGGCAGGCAGTACACTGGAGTATCAGATTTGAGGAGTTGGGCGTTAGTATTAAATTCTCAGGTTTCTACTTAATGTCTAAAGAATTTCTTTAAAATCAAGATATCGATAAAAGATAAACCTTGCGGTTATTGTAGGCAGTACTGCAGCATCAGGAGTGAGGAGTTGGAAGTCAAGATCAGGCTGTTAGTATTTGATTATGCCAAACATGCTATACTTTCATTTTCACGTGTCTAACACTCTCGGTTAAGGTAAGCAGTACGTCTGCAGCATCAGGCTTTGAGGATACAAGGATACAAATATTATAATATTGCATTGTCATGGGGACTTGATAAGAGTTCCAAATTTTATTGATTTCGGTGCAGTAGAAGTGGTCGAAAAATCGATCACAAGATTTGAAGCATCGACGACAGTTGATACGCGGTGAAGTTAATAAAAACCGTTTAATAAAATAAACTCCTCTTTCAGCAAAATACACTATTTACGATATTTATGGTACTTCCCTTTCATGTTCCCTAACTTTGGGATGGCCTGTAGAATGCAATCACTGGATTTTATAATGTCAAATCCCGTGATTTGCAAGCCTACTGGGCATGGTCACACTAGGCAACTTTTACTACGGAGATAAACAAGAAGTCGCGAATAAAATCTAATTAATTATCGAAGGAAGACAGATAAGTAAATTAAAATGCAGTTCTCGTTGGATCAATTTATTGACAATATTTAACAAAGTATCACGATTTGTCTTTTATTACATACAACCACATTCAGATCTGTATCGTGATATTTAAATTACTATTGCATTGGCTAATATTACGCTAAGTGGTCAACCGAGCTATGCTCAGGAGGTGGTTTTCTTAACCTTTTCACCGCCATTCGAAATATTTACTAGGACTTCAAAGTTCAAAGCTTTTTGGGTCACTTTGACCTCATTAGATACGTGTAGATAGTTGTTTGTTTACATTATCCTGACAGATTAGGCGACGAAAGGGTTAAAAAATTAACTCAATTGCTAATATGAATTGTACCAATTAAAATTGTATGTTCGGATTTCCATGTAAATTTATAAAAAATCTATTTTTTCGTAATTGATAACAATATTGCTAAACTATTACTAATAGTGCAGGGTAAATTTACCAACCCTTTATTATCTCACAATAACTTCAGTAGTTTTCTAAATCACAAACATTGGGTACGATTAATCCTAATTATTAGCAGATAATACAATATACAATGGGGTTTTTGGGCACAGTCTATAATACCGCTGATGTAACTATGTAAAATCTGTAGGCTTAGCACAGGATCAGTGCGACCATATGTCGCCGCGAGATAGACTATCCGTCCCTCTTTTATTCATATAGTTAGTAAAAGATGGAAAATCTATTTCGCGGCTACATACTGACATACCAATCATGTGCTAAGCATACTAATCACGAAAAC
>JALPQI010022016.1:0-25478 GCA_025490895.1 Thaumatotibia leucotreta
AGCTGGAGACAATCATCGCTTAAGACATATCAACAGGCTTGGAAGAGGTGGAATTCTTGGTGTAACCAAAATAAGGCAAATATGTCTAAACCATCTGGCTCTGATCTGGCAAAATTTCTGATAGATCTACACCAAACGCATGGATTGGCTTACGGTACAATTTTAGTCTATAAATCTGCTATATCTACTCTTTGTGATCCTAATCATAACATTAAATTAAGCTCTCATGTACTTGTGAAGCACGCTTTGAAAGCTATATCTGTTTTAAAACCTAAAAGTATAAAAGTTCCTATATGGGACACCAAAATTTTAATTCAGTGGTTACAAAACAACTCTCCTAACGAAAATAATTTGTTTGAATGTTCAAAACGGGCTTCAATATTGCTTTTGTTGTGCTCAGGGCGCAGAGTACACGATTTGACCTTATTATCCATCGGCTCTGACGATTGCGTCCTAGAAGACGATTACATAATTTTTTGGCCTGTTTTTGGGTCTAAAACAGACTCTGCTACTCATAGGCAATCGGGGTGGCGATTACTGAAAAATGTTGCGTGTAAAAATTTAGATACTGTATTTTGGGTAAATAAAGTAATAACATTATCAGCTGAGAGACGTGTATTGTGTAAAAATAACTCATTGTTTTTAACCGCTTGCGGTTCTCCTAAGCCAGCGTCGCGAACAGTTGTCGCGAATTGGGTGAGAAAGGTACTGCTGGATGCAGGCATTCGGGCCAGCCCCGGTAGCGTGCGTCCAGCGGTTGCCTCTAAAAGCTGGGTAGAGAATTGCCCCTTAGACGATATCCTAGCTCGCGGCAACTGGCGTTCGCAAAACACTTTTAAGAAGTTCTATTGCAGAGAAATAAAACGGTCTTCTGCTTCAGATTGTGTACAAATGACAAATTATTTTGACCCATTAAATAATTAATGTTTTCCTTTTTGATTACACTACATGATTGAATGTACATGAAATGCACTTATGAAAATAATTTTGTTAAACATACCTGGTTTGTAAAAGTACTACACATAAATGTTACTGTAATATAATTAGCTACTTAAGTATATTGGTTTCCTTTGCTTGGTGTAATAGACACAAATTATGAAGATAATGCCCTTTCACATGTATCTATGTTAAGTATACCTGAAGGTGGTTTGTGTAAGTAAATGAAAAAATATTTGTACTTGATTCATTTAATAAAACCATATTTATTTACAATGCGTTTGTATTTAACAACCTTTTGCATATATACCTGTAGTTCATGAAACATTACACTGGTTATTTGTTTCACTTCACTTCACAGTTCACAGCCTATTGGAACGTTTCCATAACGTTCAGTGCAAGTGCACTGAATAGGCACTTTCTACTTATATCGTTTCACTTTTCCCTATAATATATTAAAAGTTCACATTGGCGTTTAGACCACCAGGCGATAACAAACAGATCTCAATTATTTAATTAGGCTTCGAATAACGATAAGAAGCTTAATAGCAGCGTTTTACCAAACAATAAAACGCTTATTAAGCGAAGTATCTTATTCGAAGCCTATACTTTCATTCCTGCCTGTGGGTATAAAATAACACTTTGTTTGCAATAAACCACAATCGTATAACACATATTTTTGTAGGTAGCTCACGAAAGTACATCTTACCGTTATATTTGTATGCGTTTGAACTTCACTCGCGCAATTTAACTCGCTATGGTTTAGTTTTTTTGGTAAATCGAAACCAGATATGACAATAATATTGTTATTATTTTGGTATATTGCAAAATTATTATTTTTATTTTTGAGATCCAATGAGGCAAGAAGCCGCGCTTTGCGCTCAGGCGCCGCGGCTACCTGGTGGTGGGGCAAGGGGAACCTAGGGAGGGGGATAAGGCGGGGGGGTGTCAGCCAATCATGAACCGTCACGTCATCTGTCGATCAGAGTTGCCACTCTCAATTATTTAATTAGGCTTCGAATAAGATACTTCGCTTAATAAGCGTTTTATTGTTTGGTAAAACGCTGCTATTATATTGTATCTGAAGAACTGTATGATTTAACAAGACATTATCATTTCTATTATGGCATAATTGATCGTAAGCATAGCATGATAGACCAGTGCAAAATAAATAAATGCAAGTACCTGTTAAAAAAAGGAACACATGAGTAATAGGTCTACATACGTGAGTGCATAACTGTAATAAGAAAGTACAATACCTGAGCGTAATTCACGAGACAACAGTTGTATTGAAATGTTCCAGACTTAAAGCATAATGTTTCACGTGTATTTTCAATATTCACTAACAATAATAGTAAAAACTTGGAAAGTATTGACGAAATTGAACATTTACCAAATTGAGAAATGTCAAATAAACGTCAAATTTGGGGACGGCATTGCGTTTAGATATTGCAAAAAAATCGTCAGTCTCGGGACTTCCTCGGTGCAGTCTCAATGTTTTTATAAATATTTAAAGATTACTTTAAAACATCATCAAGTTTTGTGTATTAGATATACTTGAAATTATTATAAATACCAAATTAATTTAACTTAATGCGAATAATGTCACTGTCACACCCAGGATGTTTGAAGATGTTTCCGTTCCCGAACATATTGCAATTTTTCCCCCTCAAATTTGAAAACTGCAACGTATAGAGTGCTCATGCTCAAAGTTTCGAATAAATTCCTTTAATTACTACACTACTACCTATCGCATATAATATCGCAATTTAAAAACTAGGGTGTGGTCGATTCGAGTAGTATCAATAAAATCTGTGAATTAGTTTAGCAAATAAAATAATCATAATCAAAATAAGTCAAATAAATCATTCACAACATAATTTAACTTCTTATACATAAATAACGTAAGCTTAGGTATTTGTTTGTCTCCGCTCCTTACCAATAAAATAACGGTAGGTTTGGCGAGTACAGTACAGGCTTGGTATCGCACACTTTCGCACCTTACGACGTCGACTTAAGGTGCAAAACTGTATACATATTTATGCTATAGGCCACGTGATGAGTCAATGACATTGGTTTTATTTTACACCGTATGACGTCATACTAGCCAGATATGGCGGCATTGGCCTGACTTCCTTATAAGGTTCTCAGGTCCATCAAAGATATTCAACTCTAAGATAGGTTTTTCTGCTTTTAACTGTACCAATTTGCCTATCGTTTTTTTTTTAAACCGTTAGAAAACCGCATGGTTTCTGACAAGATAGTAATAGTCTAGTTTAGATACTCAGACTAGAAACCCTAGTTTTATCAGGGTCACGTTTTATAAAGTTACAATTTCGCTGTTTGCCTCTCTTTCTGGCCAATATGTGCGTGCGTTAGAGAGGCAGGCTCTCTCTCTCTCTCTTCAATCGTTTCCTCACTGCTGAGGATCGTGACTCCTTCTGATTCCGTCAACCAGTTGTCTCCATCGGTTACGCTCCGTTGCTTGGTGAAGTGCAGCACTGACTGATAAGTCCAGTTCCTCAGAAATCTGGTCGGACCACCTCTTAGGACTTCTGCCTCTAGGTCTCCTGCCTTCGATTTTCCCAGTCACCATTAGGCGTTCCAAGTTGTTAGTCTCTCTGCGTGCAACGTGGCCAAAGTATCGTACTATTCGTTGCAAGCAGGGTCAAGTTTTATAAAGTTACAATTTACAATTTCGCTGTTTGCCTCTCTAACGCACGCACATATTAGCTAGAAAGAGAGGCAAACAGCGAAATTGTAAATTGTAACTTTATAAAACGCGACCCAGGTAGTAGATAGATAAGCGCGGTCTTTTTTCTATTTTTAGTTGCTGCAGGATAGAGATGTTTGTGCGGAAGGCTGTCCATGGTATTGGCTGGTCCAGAGAGGCAGGCAACGAAATTGTAAAATGTAACTTTATAAAACGTGACCCAGAAGTATTAGTAGTTGCCCAACATGAAATCAGCCCTTTGGACCCTCATGGCCATTGGCATTTTTAACCAACCTGTGTGTAGACTAGGTAGCAAATGGCTGACTGATAATGCCAAGTTAACTATAGCCTCTAGGCACCTGTAACTCAGATGCCACATGCGCGTTGCCCTTTACATATAAGATTCACTGTGTCAACAAGCAAAAGGGACAAGAATGATAGATAAATTATTTGTATTTGTATTTATAGGCTCGTCAGATCTCAAGTTGTTGACTATATCTTACCAGTAGAAACCCAATTATTTGACCATCAGCCTCCGTAGCCTAGTTGGTAGTGACCCTGCCTACGAAGCTGGAGGTCCCGGGTTTGAATCCCGGCGAGGGCATTATTTGTGTATTTATTTATCACAAATATTTGTTCCTGGGTCATGGCATGGCTGTCTATGTATTTTAAGTATCTATCTATTATTGGTATATTATTATTAATTGAGCTGACCGTGGGACTAGGTAGATTTGTGTAAAGATGTCCCAAGATATTTTTTATTATTATTTATCTACAGGAATATCATAATTTCCCTGTTATGTATTCAGAAGCGGTAATATAATGACCTATATTAAGAGACCGGTGTCTGTGGCTGTATCATAATGTTAACATTAAAGTACAGGCAGAGTACAGTGCATCATAATGTTGACATTAAAGTATCGTCGTCATGATATTAATTTTAACATTATGAAGTCAACTTCTTTTTGTTGTTTTTTGTTTTCAATAAATATTTATTGTAGGATATCCTTACTCAAATTGAGTGATTTCAACTGATTTGAATTTTTATATTTAGAGGTAATTACTTAGTGGATATCAATGAAAATAAAGGTAAATTGTCATTCTAAACTAATGATATGGATGTAGATAAAGTTATGTATGTGACTGTACATAATTAGGCATTAAACACTCGTGTGATCTTATTATGAAACTCGCCTACGGCTCGTTTCATAAAACCACACTCATGTTTAATGCCTCTTATTATGCGCCAGCCACATAAATAACTATTATGGGCATAGGATAGGAGACTAGGTATAAGTAAGGTAGGTATTACCATCTCACACAAGCAGATAACTATATTAAATTTCTCTCTTGTAGCAAAATTAGACTTCGCTCAGAGAAAATTCATTGATATCATCATCATCATCAGCCTATGATAGTCCGCTGCTGGATGTAGGCATCTCCTATTAACTATGCGTATAAACGCATTAGGAGGCAAATGCCCATAATCGCCACGCTGGGCAAGCGGATTGCCGATTGCAGCAATGTGTCCACTACGCAATGCTGCTGCCCATCATCAATCTTTTATCAAATAATGGTCAGTGACACCTCAATCCCTTAGTAAACTCTTACAACACCCGCAGGAGTTGGGGTGGTACAAATGTATTCTTACTGCTCATATTTTATAGACAAACGGGTCTTAATCGCGTAAACTTACGTTTAATTATATCCTGACGTTTCGGGCATGACGTTACACCCGTGGTCGCAGGCAGTCTGCCTTACGCGATTAAGACCCGTTTGTCTATAAAATATGAGTGATAATCGTGAAAGTTTAAATCAATATATTCTTACTGCTGTCACCACACTGCGAGAGAGAAGTCATCAGAGATATCATACTATTAACTAACACTTAAAACTTAGGAAATCTACATTTCCAGGATCTTGGAGCTTGCTGTAACAATTCCAATGGAAATTCTTACTCCCTAAGGCTGCGTTTCCACCAGAGATGTGCGAGTATGTGTTTCCATACAAATGACACCTATTAATGACTCTAGCAAGGTGTCATTTGTACGGAAACATCCTCGGACATCTCTGGTGGAAGCGCAGCCTTATACATAAACCTCTCCAAACTTAGCAAGCTGCTAAGTATTGTTTGTCCCTTGCAGTCTTATCAATATGTCTAAAAGACCCAAAAAGATTAGCTTAGCGGATTGTTAAGTTAGATGTTTATGAATAACAGGGCTAGTATTTTCCATTGTACAATCAATTTAAAAAAATGCTTGGTATTTATGAGGAATAAGTATTCAAGTATCCATGAAATTAAAAACAAATGTTATCAAGTTATCATCGCTTGTCTGTCTCTCTCTTTTGTATCAAAACAACTGAAACATACTATGTTCATGCTGCTGTGACTTTTTTTAGCATCAGGGAGAAGAACAATCTTTATAACTTTTATAAGTCTTTTAAAAAAATATTTGAAAACTATTTCTGAAATTTATTTATGAATGCAAAATAATGATATGTATATAATAATTGTAAATTATCTATAAATTATAATTGTTACACATTAAATTTGCTGTGATATGTTTAAATTTACTAGTTTTTTTCTTTTTTCTTCTTTATGGACTAATTACCTAACTAGTTTATTTAATGAAAAAATACTTCCAAGATAGTTCAATGTAATGTAAAAAAAAAACAAAAAAATTATTCAAATTCCTATGATTGATGCGTTGTCCTCTCGTTTCGGCTTGTTACGTTTCCTAAATTGAGCCGTGAGTCATCATGCCAAGTCCGGCCGAGTCGTAAGTCGTTACGCATCGCATTATCAATGTCAGACACAAGGCAAATAATAAACTGTTTACTCAATAGCACGATCTTAAAGTATGAATAATGTCACTAACAGGAAGTTGAATAATTTACTCAGGTTTAGTAATTAGAAACGTGATTCATACTTAATTATCAAGTATTTCACAGCACAATTAGGAGTGTTGTAACTTCTCGAACTTCATAACGAGAGTAGGTCGCATGGCAACAAAAAAATTGCAGTGTCCGCGTCGCGTGACAATTAGGAATTGCCGCAAAGGCGCGAACCATTCCTACTTTCACTACCTGCCTGCTATTGTCACTTCCCGTTATCTACTGTACCCGTGGCAAAAGAAACCAGTTTTCTTAGAAAAACATGTTTAATTCAGACACATCATATAATCATTACAGCAATTTAATAAGTATTAATGTCGTAAAAAACAAAGTGATTATTACTATTTCGTTCGGCGTACAATTGCAACTAAAGCTTTCCAGGAACGCAGGAGCGTCGCATGGAAATATTTACTTTATTATACACGGGGGTCAGAAAGGCACAGGGCGCGGGAGGCCTAAGCCTCACCGTACGATTTTCTCTGTAGACATCGGTGCTTTCTAAATACATTTTCGATAGGGTTATAACGCGCACGTTCTCATTTTATTTAGAGGACTATGATGATTTCACGATGCGGACATGTTAGGTCGGCGGGCGACCGCGGTGCGGCTTAGAAGCCGTGCACCTTGAGCTGCTCGGGCTTAACGAGTCCCGATTTGGTGAGCCACTGGCAAATGTTCTCGCGCTGGTCGCCTTGTAACTGAAGCACCTCTCCGTACTCCGGATGCTCCACCACGGTGCCGTTGCACGCAAACTCCTTCTTGCATGCCCGCACGATCTTCTTCAGGTCATATTCCGATGACAGGCCCTGCACCGTCGTCAGCGTCTTACGCCCGTTCCGCTGCTGGATTCGGACGTGGACTAATCCATCTTGAACGTCGTCTTCCGAGCTTTTGATAGCATCGGCGAACGGGTCGAATGTGTTGAGATTCTGGATGGACATACGATTGAACGTACAGTCTCTTTGTTCTAACGAAACGCTGCGACACGACGCACGTAAAATGTCACTGATAACCGATATGGTTTGATGATCGCACACGGTAACGACCAATTTACGCAAACTCTAGAAATGTAATGGCGGACGATATGGCGGACCGAAAAAATGAGAATGTCACGCGGAGGCGGAAATTGTTATCGATTGAAACCATAGACAATCACATTTTTACTTTTAAGTTTAAAGCAGGCTATTCATGGTCGTTATTGTAATTTATTAAGAATAAAATACAATAGCTTAATCTTTCAGTTTCGCATACAGTTTTGGTACGTATTCATCCCATTGGGCGACGTAAAAATTCCCAGCAACGGGAGCCCCAAGGTTAAATTGCTGAGCAAACTTAGCAATAGAGAAGTTGCCCCTGTTTTTACCGGAGTTACTTGGCAATTTCTGAATTTTCGTGAAATCACATTTATCTGGCTGTTTATAAATCAAAAACACGTATCGGTGTAGCCCAGTGCCTTTTGGAGGGCCTGATCCTATGTAATCGGAAAGTACTTCACTTTTATTCATGTCTCCACCATGAATATTTCCAACTAACCAATGATGCCACTCTCTGAACTTAGGTTTTTCTCGACTCGGAGCATCCGGATCAACCATAGCCAGAACATAATACTCTGTATCTTTAGCTGCCCATTTTACCTCAGGTTTTTCTTTGACTTGTGTAGGGGTTAACTCCTTTCCCATTTCTACACTAATCCCATTATTGTATCGAATAGTCAGCAAATCGGTAGGCAATGTGGTTATGACGTCAGGAACAATACATTGTTTCTTAAAAATTCCTTGGATATCTGTCATTTTATTTTACAAGAATAATCTTGTGAAAATGCGACTACATAAGATTAGCAGATGTCAAATTCTGCTCGTCAATTTTATTTAGCTTGTTGCCAAAGACTTGTTGACGATTACGTCATGGTTACCAAGGAAAACCAGAGAGTTAAAAATCGGTAAAGAAGTTAATATATTATCATTTTCAATCATTACATGGGACTTCTTTGATTAGAAAATAGATTTAAGGAATTAAAACAACTCTTAATCAGCATCTGCAAGCCATTTTCTCAGACTGTAAAGAAAGCCATTCATGACAATGAAATTATTTATGGGTAAACATTTTTTTATTCTGGCAATCAACTTATGTGCTACTATGGAAAAAAATCTGGATCCAAGCAAAAATGGATCTAAATGTAACGGAATACGAACCAGTCTTATGATACGTAACCGATTAGCTGCATTTTCACCGGGAAATCCAAAGTTAATTCGCGGATGTAAAGCATCACCAATTTCAATGTTTAATTTATGGCACTAACGAATATTATAATATTATATTTTTCTAGTAATTATACAGGGTGTTATCTTATCATAACCCGGGCCTTTAAGAAAATGAACTATAATACGCATTACATTACTGCTTCTCACCCAATTTTTTTTACAAAATTAAATAATTTTAAATATTGAGTTATATATAACAAACTCAGAGCTTGATTAAGAATTTGCGCCCCATTGCTAGGTTTAAAAGCCTAAATGATGATAACACATTGTATATTCCAATATTTCCCCGTAGTAATAGATTTTTGTGCTTTTTAAATAATCTTGTTTCTTTTGCAGAAAAACAAAGTAACTTGCCCTTGGGTATACGCTAGATCTATCTTTAGACAAAATTCAACAAAACCACCATTTCCTTATCCATTAATGAGCGTTTTCTGAAATGACGTTCACCAAGGTGGCAGCACTGAGGCGTCAGGTCCAGAAACATATCTAAATTCTTAGAGCGCCCTATAGTTTCGTATTTGAATGTTTTGTACGAGTTGATAAAATTATATATTATATAAAAAAAAACCTTTTAGTTAGTTTTTTTTTGGGACTATATAATTGTGTTTCTTAGCGGGACCTTACGGCTAAGTGGCGCCAACTAGTGGCATACGTTTTCGAGAAAGCCCTCATTTATTCGGCTGGCTGAATGCGCCAAGAGCGCGGTGCCATAAAAAAAATTACAGCAATGATTTTATTGAGGGCCTATCACGAAATTTGTAAATTCCGTTTCGTTTATCTGTCTCAGTTACTCCGATGATGTCTTCGTTAGACTGACAGAGAAATTGCGAGAAGCTTCTGATCGCATGTAGAGGCCTAATATATGATGGCAGTGGTCCAGGAGTAGGCTTGTCCATTAATCACGTCATACGATTTTGGCCTATTTTAGACCCCCCCCATCCCCCATGGTGATACTTGGTGATATTTTCAGGACCCCCCCCCCCTAGCCAATATGACGTGTAATTTTTTGTCAACTTTAGTAGTCTTTTTAATAACACTTTTGCCAACTACGGGGTAAATCTCCGTGAAATTTTCAAACTCAGTTCAGGATTTGACATCTGGAGCCCATTTCTCAAAAGCTTGTAACTTGTAATACAAGCGGAAATCTCTTTTTGACACTATTAATTAGATAAGGATTTCCGCTTGTATTACAAGTTACAAGCTTTCGAGAAATAGGCCTCTGGTTGTTTAAAGTGTTTAAAAAAAGGATAGATTACATATTTTTTTACTAGTTATTCAACAGAGGGTAACAAAAAATTACACGTGATTTGTCCGATGACTCCCCCTCCCCTATGGTGATAATTGGTGTTTTATTCTTGATGCTCCCCCTATACAGTATGACGTGATTAATGGACAAGCCCTATTTAAAGGGAAAATAAAAAGACAAAAAACAAACAAAATATTTCATAATTTTTAATTTATATGCAGAATATTTAAATTGACATGATAATTATGAATTTATATATTAGATATCATATACCAAAGTTTAGGCTGATGCATCAGCTGCGAAAGCTTCATTGGGTTCAAATTCCATTTCCAGTCGGCTTAATAGAGTAACCATTATAATGGCGGGACCAGATCCTGAATTCGACCGATTTATATTGCATTATTTAGTACTGAATTTTTACTATTGGTACCTGTTGTAAAAAAAATTGTACCTCTTAATAATAACGGTTCCGGTCCCTGTATAATACACAAAGAAGTAATGTAGTAAATGCTGAAGACAGGGTACAAGAGTGTACTAAATCACTACATAGTATAAAATAAAGTCACTTTTTCTGTCCCTTTGTACGCTTAAATCTTTAAAACTACGCAAATTTTGATGAGATTTTTTTTAATAGGTAGAGTAATTCAAGAGGAAGGTTTTTATGCAGGTATAGTACCCCCGTACGCAGCTGGGGCGGGTCGCTAGTATGTACTAAAAGAGTATAATGTATGTTCACATTTCAGACATTTTCCCATTCAACTATAGCAATTACTTAAATACAACTTCATAGCACTTGACCCTGTATTACACATGTCCAATCACTTGCTCTCCATGTCTAGCTTTAGCTCGAGCCATTAAAGTCTCTATGGTCACCGGTTGGTGCATTTTCTTCGTAATATTATCATTTTGGACCTGCAGCAACACTTCTTGGGTGTCATTGAGTCTTTTACACAAATTCTCGATTCTGATCTGTTTCTCCATTATTTCTGCTTTGATATCTTCGATGTTAAGTGCCATATCGTCAATATCGAAATGCGGAAGCTTCTTTTTCTCATAATTAGCAAAGCTTTCGAGTCTCATTTGTAACAACTGGTTCTCCACTCTAGAAGTCTTGTGTTGGTAATCAATGCATTTTTTCCCGAATTGCTTTCGCGTCTCGACGACTGCGGACATTAAATTTTCACATCTCTCCACAAGGGTCAGCTCGTCAACGTCTGAAAATAATTATTTTCATTCAAATATATTTTATAGTGTAAATAAGTCGATTAATTTGTCATTTAGAAACGCACTTACCCATTCTTTATTTGTTTAATGTGTCGTTTATTAATGCTTTAATATATTGCTTCTTGAAAGTGAAGCAAACAATAAGTATTTTCAATTAAATAGGACAAACTCGAAATTATAACGTTAATTTTTAAGTCCTATTTGTTTTGACATAAATGACATTTAGATGACGCTTCATAGATGTGGCAACATTGCTACACAAATTTTTAAATGGTTATTTATGTTCCAAAAATGGGACGCAAAGAATAAAAGCAGCATTGAAACATTAAAAATCTAGTAAAAAGGAATTTGAAACATTTAATAATGAAGGTAAATTAATAATTATGAATTTCCAATAAAAGTAATCACTTTGTGAACGCTTCATAATAAATTATCTTTTACTACTACAGTTACTAATGTGTTGCTATGGCTAAATTAAAATAACTACGAAACAAAAGAAAAAGGTCTTAAAATTAAATATTGGATCACAGTATCCAACAACAAGATTAATCAAGGAGTAACAATATCAACACTGCTCTTTATCATCTTCATGAATTCATGCACTGAGACCTAAAACAAAACGTAAAAAAGCATTATTAAACATTGCACAAGCTTTTCGGGCGGATTTTTATTTTCTCGTTTTTAAAATTTTTCAAAATTTGGTCTTTTTACATTTTTTGTACTCAGAATCACGAGCTCTTTCAATCCTGATAGAAAGAAACAAGTGTCCCAAGAAAAAAATCCATTGAGTTACTATTTTTCATACTCTTTTCGACCTTAACTCAGTGGAAGACAAAAAAATTTATGGAATTTTTGGGACACTTTTTCTGCTAATGAGGATTGAATGAGCTCGCGATTCTGAGTAGAAAAAATATGACAAAATCCAAATTTGGAAACATAAAAAAAACTAAAACTAAATAAAAATCCACCCTAAAAGGGTCTTTTTGCAGTAGATTTCTATGCTTTATATTTTTTATCAACTTCATGAGTTTGTTGTGACGTGGACTTCCACGACCCAATAGAATGTTTATGCTTACATTACTAGTGTTTAATTTAAATTATCCCTGCACCTTGGTTGCTGAAGCGTACTGTGTGGCTTAAGAGACATTTCCTTCGACGTACGCTCCGGCTGTAGAATGAATTCCTTGCCAAGGTATTCTCTAGTAACTACAGTATGGGATGTTTAAAAACGGAGTTTATTGGTTCTAAAGGGCCGGCAACGTGCATGCGTACCTGCTGGAGTTACCAGCATCCATAGGCTACGGTAGCTGCTCATCATTAGGCAGGCCGTGTGCTAGTTTGCCACATTCACGGATGGTTTTTCAGTGAGTAATGTTCCATTTTGTTTCTGAGTACAGATTGTTGATAAAAAACAATAATAAAAACCAGTAGGCGTTTTTCTAGTGGAACAAATAAAGAATTTTCACTTACAAATCCATCGTAATCTTTGTCAGCGTCATCCATCATTTCTTCGATTTCTTCATCAGTAAGATACGTGCCTAGAACCTCTGTGACCGATTTCAAGTTCTCAAAACTTATTAATCCTGCACACAAATAAAAGAAGATTATAATATGTATCATTTTTAAGCTGAAAATTACATGATAGAACTTTCGTAGAGCAAATCAAATTATTTTCTTGAATAAATTTATATCACATCATTAGCCTATCTCAGTCCACTGCTGGAAGTAGGCCTCTCCTATTAAATATGCCTATAGACGGATTAGGAGGTAAATGCCCATAATCACCAGTAGTGTGACTACTATGATTTGATGAGCCCCCATTGGATCCGCGCCTGAGTTTGCATGACTAACTTTTATTTCATAACACAATAACTAATTTGTCAGCCTCCGTAGCTTATATCTAATACATATATACACGTCGCTTAGTACCCACATCACAAGCCTAAATTGAGCTTACCGTGGGACTAACTCGATTTATGTAAGATGTCCAAAAATATTTCTTTTTCCTAACTAGCGCGGAAAAGTAATTTAACTATGTAAGTTTTTTGTAATCGATACTTTAATTGATTATTCATTGCGTACCACAGTCGTTCATGTCGAAAAGCCGGAAACTCTTCATGATGTCTCCGTCAGTGTCCAGCGCCATAACCTTTCTCATGATGAGCGTCTGAAAGTTCTCGAAGCTAAGCCTGCCCGAGTTCCCCTTTCCAACAAACAAACACAATATTATTTCAATAATTTTTTATGTTACTCTGTGACGTAACCCAGGGGACAAAACTGGCATAGTTTGCTAGAATATACGAATAGAAGAAAGTATGCATGCTCTAATATCATGATTAGTGGACGACCTACCACGGAAAGGGCACGTATTTGTCAAAAAATTGAAGTTTTGTAAATTTTAGTGCTATTAAACTTTTAAGGGTGACCCAGGAGAAGGTAAATATGGAGACGAATGACATAAAAACACGATTGACTCATTTATCAGCCTCCGTAGCCTAGTTGGTAGTGACCCTGCATAAGAAGCTGGAGGTTCCAGGTTCGAATCCCTGCAAGGGCATTATTTGTGTATTTATTTATCACAAATATTTGTTCCTTGGTCATCTCATGGCTGATTTAACTAGGCTACCAAGGTTGATTTAACTGTATTATTTTAATAATGAATTGATAATGGTACGGAACCCTTCGCGCGCGAGTCCGACTCGCACTTGGCCGGTTTTTTTTAATGTGTTTATATGTTTTGAATTATTTTTGTATGTTTTATTGTATTTTACTTTTAAAATCATATTATGAAATACCTAACTTAAAAGAAAAAATAAACAAAGGAGGCTTGCTTAGCTATTTGCGAGCACCATGCCCTCGATATACTATCTGATGACGATTTTACCTTGTCCACAGCGTTGATCATCTGCTGCAGCTCTTCAGCGGTTGGTTCGTAACCTGAATATTCGTAAAAAAGGGTACTTAGAACAGTTACAGGCGTCTGTAGGCTACATCCGTAGCTAACTAATAAAGAAACGCAATAAAAATTTGAATTTTAACTTGAATTAGAAATTTATTCCAAAAGTTTGCATAAGTACAGTACAAATAGACAGTAACAGAACAGATAACAAACTTAAAGAAATGGATGGTGGCTCAGCATGTGTATACGCGGGAAGCTCCGAGGCTTCCAGCAGCAAACGCTGTTATTCTGCCACAACCATGACTAAATCTAATTCACTAAAGTAACTCCAGTGACTTTTCCTACATTATAATAGTAATTTTATGATTTGTAGTATGATGGTTATAAAAGGTTTAAAAAGCTATGTAAATGTATATACATAATACATACGTTACTGTTACTACCTACTGTCAACTTTCACTTTTATTATCTCCTCTACACAAAGGTTATTTGGAAGAGATCGGTCGACAAGGCCGCCTTTTGTTTACCTCTTTCGAACCTACTTTTATTATTTGGCTTTAGAGGTGTAATAAAAAGTAATTGTACTGTATTGTATGTTGATGATGATGAGAATGTAACACTTACAGGTCACTTACACTTCTATTTTATGGGTGAATCAACTTTTTTCTGTCTGTTATTGCCATTGTTACGGTCTCCTTAGCCACGCTAGTTTTATGCAAAATTATGCTACTTGAATTATACTACTACTTTCCTTAATGGGTCACCTAAAACCATGTACTAAATGGATGTTTGCATAATTTAAGTACTTAGCATAATTTTGCATAAAACCAGCGTGACTCAGGAGACCGTAACCATGGTAATAACACACAAAAAAGTTGGTTCACCCTCATACTAGTTGGCTCGCAGAAAAACTGACGTAACTATGAAATATTTGAGATTGTATACATCTTTGGAAATACTCCGTTCAACATTTCCTGGCAGTAGAAAAGGCGGCAAATTATTTAGGTGCGATTAGTTGTGTGTCCATAGAAAATTTGAACATGCTGCCAGGGATTTGGCAGGGATTGCTGAACCGAGTTTTCTTTTATTTCCCTCAATGCCTGTTGAAGCAAGTAGAAATCTTCGGAGGAGCTTGAACAAATCCGTCGTAAGGTGACAAACATATAAGGTTCTTTAATAACTAATTTTATATGAATTGTATCGTACCTAGAGCTTTTATAGCGACTCTAATGTCAGGACCGTCAATTTTTCCTTCTCCTTTGTAATCTAGTAGATTAAAAGCTTGGCGCAAATCATCTTCCTGCAACGAACAAATACTGTATTAATGGTACTATTTCAAATGGGCAAATTATCTGTATTTGAGACCCGTAGAACCGCAGTACTATATCATAGTTCTGTGCGTTGAATTCAGTTAAACAAAACAAATATACACAGGATAGGTAAGTGATACTATGGATAAATATCAAAAAGTAATAATAATATCTCATGTCTGACTTGTCTGAGTATACATTTCGCTCCAGGGATCGGATAACGAACGGTTTTTCCTCCATAATAGTAATTCAAAAATATGATGCTATTAAATGTAATTCAAAAATGTGATGTTAATAATTACATAAAATGTTGAAAACTACTTACATAAAAAGTGTGAAACATTTTGAAATGTTTAGGCATTACGAGGTTTTTCTAAAAAACCGGTTCCGATCCCTGTTTCACTCAACTCAGCGCCGCCAGCAGATTACCATTGTTCAAATCATCATCACCAGCCTCTATAATCAGTCCACTGCTGGACAAAGGCCACTCCTATTACCTAAGCGTACGGACGCATTAGGAGGTAAATGGCAGTAATCGCCACGCTAGCCGAGCGGCTTGGCGATCGTTCTAGCGTGTCCACTGCACTATGACGATACTGCTGTCCATCATTAATTTTCAATAAATAAATGGTCAGTGATACTTTAAATCCCTTAGTCAACTTTTACCCTTCAGAACCGCCTGGTAGCCAGCTATGAAATGGGACTAAATTTGCCATCTCGTAGCTGGATTTGGTACAAACCTGGTTACAAATCGGTAATGATTAGTCCCGATTTAAAGCCAGTTACCCATTGAGATTTTATTTCCATTTCGAAGTTGCTTACGAACTTTGGCTACCAAACGGTACTAAAGGACTTTTACCACACCCACGGGAAGAGTTGGGGTGGTGACAAATGTATTCTAACTGCGGTCACAACGCGGCCAATGTTCAAACGCATAGTATACTTTATTATTAAATCACCTGTTCTTTTGTAAACGTAAGTTTTGCCTGAACTTCACGGTTGTGGAGAATCTTTCCAGTTTCTTTAGTTATTTCCTCTTTTTCAACGGAGAATTCTGCCGTAACAGAGAGTATGTTGTCCTCCATTGCGTACATCTAGTGGGCCGTGAGCCCGTGACTACATCGATCTAACAATCCCTTAGCAATACTTAGTGTTGCTCAAGTATTGCTTGTACCGCAATGTTAGTTTACTTACTTTTAAGTGACTCGTGTGTTGTCCTATTTGTACAGTTTAATCTGAGAAAAATCATTATCCCATTTAGATCCCATGTGAAGATGTAAGTAGTTTAACTCTATGCGCGAGCTTTGACTGTTTGCCAAGCATTAGGGTAGTTTTTATAATGATTATAGTCTGACAGTCCAACTGATGAAAAAAGGCGGCAAATAAAAAATGTAATTGTGAAGTGAGGTCTGGCTATAGGAAGTTTGAAATTCCCGCAATGTTTTCCTAGTAAGCTGCTTTGCTAATGTATATTTAACATTAACAGTACATATCTACCTCTTAAACTAAGGGCACTAACGCGCTTTATATACCTGTGGCTCTACCGCGAACTCCAAGATCCACAAATTTCAGGGATTTGTCTCTGTCACCCTAGAAAAGGCGTCATTAGTGTCCCTTTGAAATTTGCGGGTTTAGGAGTTCGCGGTTGGGTCATCAATTTCAGCACCAGCTGAATAGTTTTATTCAATCCGTTCCAATTAGTGATTATATACCTGCTCCTGTGTGAATACTAGTCTCGCACAGATGGGTTTGTTTACTAACTCTTCTTTTTCCTCCACAGGTCCAACGACATCTGAAAAGTTAGCCAAAGACATTGTTATTGAATAGGAAATGCTATCAACACAAACAAGCAAAGATTTATTTTAGCTTTGCTTAAAAATAAACTCTTAATGTATTTAATTCCGTCAAACAGTCACGATAAAAAGTGAAACTGAACAAACTGCCAGAAATTAAATGCGGGATGCTGAAAGAGTTTTTTATTGGTTCCTCTCTATTTATTGAATTCTATCATTTCTACCAGTTTCAGATATTTTTTTACTATGGTAGTAATTAGCAGTTGTCACTTGTCAGTTATAAAAAAAAGTTGACGCCGCCATCTTGCATTGTTTGCCGTTTGAGGTTATAATAGGCGGGCAGACGCCGGGATTGTTTTTGTATTAAACTAGCTCAAATTAATTACAAACATGAAACTGGTTCGATTTTTGATGAAACTAAGTCACGAGACAGTGACAATAGAGTTGAAGAATGGCAGCGTTGTCCACGGAACAATCACAGGCGTCGATGTCGCTATGAACACGCACTTGAAGGCTGTAAAAGTAACGCTTAAAAACAAAGAAGAGCTGCAGTTGGAGACATTAAGCATTCGTGGGAACAATATTAGGTACTACCTGTTGCCTGACAGTCTGCCGCTGGAGACACTGCTGATTGATGACGCGCCGAGAGGCCGCGGCAAACGCGAAGGCTTCCCTCGGGGCGGTGGCACTCGCGGCGGTCGTGGTCGGGGCCGTGGAGGCCGCGGAGGCCCGAGAGGCGGCCGCGGAGGCCGAGGTCGCGGACGACGATAAACTAGTTTGTAAGCTACAACCTAAGATTGTGCGTGATTTTTAAGTATAAGTTTATTCTATAGTCTGTGTTTTTATTTCTTATATTTAAATCCTTTTCTTGTGTTATAGGCTATTCCCTTGGTAATTTACATGTAATATTAACCAGTTAGCTCACATGGTGAGTCAGTGGTTAGACGGCAAAACAATTTAGTCTTCAAACATCAAGTTTTTGCCATCATTCTAGGGCTGTGGCATTAGAGTTGTACATTTTTACCTGACAAGCACACATGATGGATGCTTCAATCTTAGTCCTAAGAATATAATGGTTATAAAATAACTCGAAAAACAAATTAATAACTCTTAGCTTTGGTAAAATAGGAGTGAATGGGGTCCTTGTCCATTACTAGTTTCTGTTTATTTCTCTTAAAACGTCAGCTATACTTGTCCTAATTACCTTTCTAAATTATGTAACTGTAACTTACACTTAGCAAATAAAAATTTACTTTCTAAGTGTGGTTACTACACTAAATAATTGATACTACTACTTGATGATGGAAAATGCCGATGCAAACACTTACAACTAGTTATAGCACTCATATAAGTTGCTAAAACATTGCTGGTGGTAGGACCTGTGCAGGGTCTGCCCGGAAAGCTACCATTGTCTTACCTGTTAACCTACAGCTAAATAACAGTGTTTGCACTGCTGTGTTTCGGTTTGGGGGTAGGGTAGCCGGTGTAATTACTGGCTTAAATAGATCCAATCCATTGAAGTCCTCAGGCTAGGCAGCACATGGCGATTTTCAGCAGGATAAAATTAGCAAGAGGTTCTATGATAAGAGGCATCTGCTATGAAACTCCATTGCAAAAAGCTGCCATTTACCCCAGAATTTAAGGCAGCTTTTTGCTATGGAGTTTCATAGTAAATACTTGGATACAAGCACCATCAGTTGTTTCAACTGTCTGCCTGAATAACAAGAAATAATAATAATAAGAGATACTGCTTTTTGCATTAGGATGGCAGTATGGCTCCCAGGTATCAGCTTGAAATTTTGAGTGACAACCTTACCCACCTGGATCTCATTCCTATCAAGAATAGGTTATTCTCACCTGTTACCACTAGAGTATAGTAAAAATATTCCAGTAGTTACCACCAAGTACTACAGAGAATATTTTTCCCACCACTATATTGGTAGGTGGAAAAAAGACTTCTCAGAAATTTTTATTCCCACTTGTTCTCACTAGTAACAGGTGGGAAATAAAATCCCAGTTGTTATACCACTGGTGTCAGTTGGGTGGTAACAGGTTGGAATAATCCTCAGGAACACAACACTATGAGTAGGTGACTTTAGCCTTAACACGTTCGCCTCCAGTACTGTTTCACTAAGCGCTAATACTATGCCGATCGAAATTATCTGATAGAACTCCTATGCCGTCGACACACATGTGTACTCTTTTGCCAGTGACACAGCACTTTTGTTCAAAACATTCGTATTTCTATGGCACTGGCATAGGAGGGAGAACTTGATTCATGCTAGTGGCATAAGAATAAGGTTACTCTGATCACGTATGTGTGTCACTGGCATAGGAATCAGATTTTGTTGGTCACACACGCTGTGTCACCAGCGTCGAACGTGTTAACTAACAACATGAAATCTGAGGGATGTTGTATAGACCTTATAAGATAAGTTTTATAATGATTTATTAACTGGCAAGGTAAAAAAAAAATTATCACCTCCTGGTACAACTTTGCTTTTTACAATGACCCAGTTTTGCTTTTATAATTATTATAAACCAGTTAAAATGGAATACAAGAATTTAGTAACTGAATAATACGGATAGCGCCATCTATCGAGGGGTAGAATTATTATTTATTTTCTACTCAACACTAGATGGCGTTATTAACAAAGATATCTTATTTTGATGTTTTTTAAAGGCCAATTAATATTAAAACATGAGGTCCCCTAGAAGGCCGATAATATGGAACTGATTAACATGAAGCTTAGCTTAGCCAAGATGCCAATCACACATTGAAACACTCAACACTGAATTGGGAAATAAAATCGCAGTTGTTACCGCGGATTATTACACCCACCGGGTTGGTAACAACTAAACTCAAAATCATGTTATGAGTTGGTTATGAGTCTTTTTTTTTTTTTTTTTTTTTTATACCACGTCGGTGGCAAACAAGCATACGGCCCGCCTGATGGAAAGCAGTCACCGTAGCCTATGGGCGCCTGCAACCTCAGTGTGTCACATGCGCGTTGCCGACCCAATAAAAATAACGTTGGCACAACAAAGTGGCTCCACTCCACCTGATCGTAAGTGAAAAGTAGAACCCAAATCGAGCGGCAACGAACAGGAGACAAACAGTAACCTGTTAGTTGCCACCGCCTTGCTGGCCCGCTAGATGCTGGTAAATACACCGGCTGACCCCGAAACACGGCAAACACGAAGGTAAGTACCCGCCTGGTAGCCAACCAGGCGGGTACTAGTAAAAATACCCTACCACCGGCTGAGAAGCTGGTTACTCAGTATTTCCCTTAGTCGACTCCTACGACACCCACGGGAAGAGAGGGGCGGTGATTTTTGTATTCTTACTCCGTCACCGCACGGAGAGCGTTTCGGTGTACATTTTAAAAATTAAGGGCTATGAGAGTTAATTTTCTTATTAAACCCGTATTGTCATTTAAAGGGACTCTTGCTATTGAATTGTATGATAAAAATCACGACTACACTCCTACCAGTTGCTTACTATTGGCCACAGGAAAGAGGGGCTCTACAGTTCAGCTGAACACGCACTTTTTCTTTCCTGTGGTCGATAGTTAACAGCCTGTGGACAGGTAGTAATGATTTTTATCATACAACGCAATGAAAAAGGAGTACGTCTTAATGAAGATAAGGCTTTCATAAGAAAATCAAGCTTTATAGGCCTTAACTTTTAGCTTGTTCACCGGAAAGATTCCGAGCATGGGTTTGCGTTTGACCTAACTGGGATTCTTTCCCATCTATTACCACTAAAGTTCTTGCTTGTAACAACTGTTAAAAATAATCGCAGTAGGAGGTCAAACTGGTAGTAACAGGTGGGAATGTAACATAATATCCTCCTCGACGTATTAATCAATGGCGAAACCTGGCTTTATGACTATCATGAGCGTCGATCATGATAGTCATACGACTGTGTGGCTTGCAAAACCGAATGTGCTTTTAAAAGTTCTGTTTCAGGGCGCGCAGTGCAACTCACCTTTATTGTTAAATGGCATGGCAGCGGCCCTCAGCGGCCTCGGCGACGGGCGGCCGCCAGCGGCCGTGAGCGACGAAACGAGTCAGTCGCTGCCATTCCGGTTTGAGTCGGCCCTAACAGTGGGTTTCAGTGGTAACAGATGGGAAAAAATCCTTCTTGTTACCACCGATAACAAACTGGTGGTAACGCGGGTGGAAATAACCCCCTGCATTGAATCCTGGCTACACATGTTTATACTATCATAATGTTTAATGTGCCTACAATATTATAATAATATTCATAAAGGAGTGAATATTAGAAACCGATTGTTCAGCATTGGGGCAAAGTAGTGTAATAAATAAAACAGTACACAAATTCTTAGTTGTATTGTTTAATTTCAATTATTACTAGTGGAAGATAAACTAAACATATTTTATGAATGAGGCTTTCAACTTAACAGGAAATAAACAAAGATGTCATATCATTCACCAAGGCTCACAGAGTTCATATTTTTCTATACATTCAATGAGCCAGCCAATCGGTAGAGCCTTCAAATGTCCCATGTTGTACAATGGTTCGTACATGTCCTTGTATATAATGTAATGCGAGCAATTGTACAATTTGCTGTCCCGACTTGCGTGATATGGTACCACTTTCTCCGCTTCAGGTATTGACTCCGGGTTAGGGGCTCTTCTAAGAGCAACTCCTCCGGCATCCGTCACCAGCTTGCTTAAAATAGCTTTAGTAACTTCTATTTTATCCGAAATCCTATATTTTGTGTTAAAACTGTGGAAATAAAAGTGACAACCATTGAAAATGCCAGGCAGATGCTTATATTTGTTGTACCGAGCATTCTTCGGGCCTCTAGATGTCGTTGTACTAACACCAAGTACCTCATACTTCTCAAAGGATTCTAGGTTTGTGTCTGTTGAGGCTGTCACCCATTTTGCTGTTAATATCCATAGGCTATTCACAATGCCTTGTAGGACGTCAAGACTGGAGTCACAGATGCCATCTTCAGCGTCAACTATCAGATGTGTTACTTTATTGGTGAATTTCAGTTCCACATGAAGGTTGCTATGATGCTTTGTAAGAGATTTTAACTTGTTGATGATGGAACGTGACTGTGATACACAGAAAACTCTTATATCTTCACGATCAAGATCTATCTGCCGCTGAACTAGCTCTAAATCAAAACTTTCTTCAGTAATAACTCTTTTTTCAGCTGCTTCTTTAATAATAGCTTTTATATCGGGCGCAGCTAGTGTCAGAGGTGTCTCTCCTTTACAATTTCTAGCGTTAATATCGGCTCCATGTGCAACTAGCTCTTTAGCAATATCTATTTGGTTGTAACGGATGGCTTCATGAAGAGGAGTCTCATTGCCTTGACCTGGAACGTTAACAAGTGTACTGTGCCTTAATAAAAGCTTAACTAAATCATGTCTTCCATTCTGCACAACTTCGTGGAGCGGTGTCCAGCCAGCATTATCTTTAGTATTCGTACTTGCTCCCTCACTCAACAACTTCGCCACTTTATCAGCTTTACAAATTCTACATGCAATGTGTAATACTGTTTCTCCTTTGTTGTTTCGTTTCTCGACGATTTTGCTTGACTTTGAGATGTTGGAAGCTAGAGACAGAGTTGAGTTGTTTAAAATGTCTTTCGCGGCGGGAGTTCGCTTCGGAGCTTCAGCATGCGGCAGAGGTGTGTCTGGTAACGATTCTGCGATGTTAACTACTGGAGATTCTTCTACAGAATCGCAAGATGTGATCTCTTTTGAAGGCTCGAACATAGCGAATAAGTTTTTCGCAGCGTCTACTGCATCGTTCAGTTTGTCATCCGACCAAGTTGTGCAATCATTTAGAGACACTTTACACTTCGGACAGTGAGACAAACCTTGGAAATGCTCAGAACAGATTAAATGAAAACATTTGCTAAGCGTCACCGGATTTTTACAGAATTGCTGACATTCTACACAATATAGACATTTATTCATGTCATCCAGGGCTTTCAACAAATTATTGTACTCCTTCTTAGACATTTCGTACACGGTATATTAGATATATTCTACAAATAAGAATAAAATTGGTTACTTGAGCGGGAAAATTCACAATACATACGAAAATACGAAACAAAACAAATGACAATAATGACATGACAAATGACAGTGACAAACCTGAAAAAAAAAGTGAGGGTTTAGTTATTCCTCAGAATGTATTGTGTAACAAGGAAATTTTAATTTTTGTTTCACATAATTACTGTGTAACCAATAACGCACTAAATAAAACGGTATAGAAATCAATGTAATTTGCAATTTGAAATATTGTGTTCACGATATTTTTATGAACTAGATAAACATAAACGTGAAAATTATTACGGAACATTTTTTAAGCAATATCAAAACGTTTCATAATAAAAACAAAATATGTCACTGGTATAGTACCTATTTTAGAGAAATACTGAAATACGCTTTGTATTAAAATTATCTAATGTTAATGTGTTATTTTCTATAACAGCATAAAACATTCCAATGTATTCTGTTAGCTCGTTGGACGGGGATATTTACAACCCTGAATATTTCCTGCTCGAAGACGTGTGTCGCCTCTGTTGGAAACGGAATGCCACTCAAGAGTTATCATCTAAAACTATTGAAAATGGTACCGAATACGGTATTCCTCTTTTGGATCAAATAAGGGATTGTCTGAACTTGATTCTAAGTCATGAATGCCAGCCGAATAAACTGTGTACCGACTGCTGTGATGAGCTAAAAAGGTTCTACGGATTTAAGAAATTTTGTTTGGAAACTGACAGAAAACTTCGTGAAATACTAAAAAACTGTGATCAAATTGCAGAAAAGACTGACAATACTTGTTACGTGAAATTAGAGAATGAAACTCCTGCCGAATTCGCGCAAGACGAATCTTTTGACGACTTTTTAGAGTCGCTTCACGACTGTAGCGAAAACGAAAATAAACAAAAGAAAGTCAAACTGAAGCAAGCTTATAAGCCGAAACGGTCTCCGACTTATTGCAATATTTGTAGATTAGACTTAAACACCTCTGAACAGTTTGCCATTCACAATTCGGAGAACCATGGTATAGAGGGTAACACTTACAAGTGTTTTGGATGTGAAAAACGTTTTAAAAGTCGAAAAACGAGAATAGGCCACGAAATTAACTTCTGTAAGGGCTTAAAAGATGGCTACCGGTGTGCAGTGTGTGAACGATGTCTCCCGAAGAGACGGATGTATGAAGCGCACATGAGAGACCATAGAGAAAATGTGGCTATAGAGTTACCGGAGGAGCTTTTTAAGTGTAAGAGGTGTTGCGTCTCGTTCAAAACTAGAGACGGACTGAAAGAGCATGTAGCAAAACATGACAGTGTGAAGAAATATGTTTGTGAAGTAAGTTATAAAGTATATAATTTTTTTGGAATAATCTTTGGATTTTTTTGATTAATGGCCCATCATATTGCTTAAGCAAGAAAATTAATAATTTGAATAATAAAAGAATCTCAAGTCTGGTAACTATTGATTGCTATTGTGTTTATACATAGTAGCAAGTATTTAAACATGAATTAATATACAGAAAAGGATATAAAGTTTATTTAACTTATAATTATAAAAAATAATCTGCTATTAAGCCACAAAATTAAAACATTTAATGTTTAATTTACTTGCTCTAAGCCTTTTCTTCTTTCCGTTCACAAAATGTAATGTTCTGTAAAGTATTCTGTAATATTCTATAAAGTTAATATTCTGGGTATAGCTGTGAATGAGTTTTGATATATAAATAATAGTACATTGTGTATCAAGGGAGGTAACTACGGATTTACTAACGAGAGTGTTAGAAATTAGAGAGCTTTTAATGACACTAGTTAGTATTCCGCTTACCAACTGTGATGCATACAATGTTTTTCATCACACTTGCTGACAAAAAAAAAACAATTTTAACAAAAAAAAAATATTCTATGACATACTTCCATTTCTATTACTCCCTAGGGAATTTCATTTTTGTATTACTACCACTACGCATGCAAGCAATGGCGTGCTTAGACAGCAAGTGTGATGAAAATAATATTAAATAATATAAAAACAACTGAAAACACGCTTTTTTCGTATTCCTGACAAGTTACTTTAATGGGTATTGGCAACATAGGTATTTGCCGTCATTTAAAAAACAATACCAAATCAATTTACAAATACGTAAGGTTTGAAATAGAATGCTTTAA
>JALPQI010022017.1:0-15886 GCA_025490895.1 Thaumatotibia leucotreta
GACCCCGTGCAGGGTCCGCCCGGATAGCTACCACCGTCTTACCCGTTAACCTGCCGATAAATAGCAGTGTTTGCACTGCTGTATTTTGGTTTGGGGGTAAGATAGCCGGTGTAATTACTGGCATAGAGGCAATCTATCTAAGTCCTCAGCAGTGTTATTCACTAAGGAAACCGCCTTGCTGTCAGCGCTGTGTCAGCGCTGCGGCAGCGTCGAGCCTAAAAATGGTATTCACTAATGTACTTTAAACGACACTAGTGCTCAGCGACGAATGCGGCGTGAGCTGGAACTACACTACGTCGAGAGTTTGACGGTTAATGTACGAACTTCGTATTCTCTAACGAAAAACAGCGACGAACTCGCCCACAACCTCGCTCACAGCCTCGATTCCTAATGTCAAATAAAACAGCTAGGATTTTAGACAAGGCTGTCTCGACGTCGAGCTCGTTGACGAACGCAGCGTCGAATGTGTAAATAAGAGAATAGCATAGCTGGGCGCTGATGGGCCTGCGGCGGTAATACTGCAGCGCCTCGGGGATGTTCGCGGACGCGCATGTGGCGTGTTTTAAAGCCACCATGCGCCAGCGCGCCGCCTCCCTGGTGCGACGCGTGCGCGCCAGTTCTAACAGTGGCCTGAACATGATCGCAGACAGGTTTTGCCCATATATTGGCCATTGTTGTTGCCTTCATGCTCCCCGCGGGACAGTACGTTGCTTATCAGGAACAACGCTGTAATCCAAAATAATACGCAACTGCAATTGGAATTCTAGTCAAATTACGATAAGGTATTGTTTTGAGATGCAGCGTTGTTCATGAAAAGCGTCGAGTAGTTGATACATTCAGAAAATTGTGACGAATGTATTAACTACTGTTGCCTGTAATTTCTGTATTTTTTTGTCTTGTGTATGTATAACACTGTATAAGCCTATGAGTCCTTGGTTACTCGAAATAAACAAATTTTAATTTTTTAAATACGTAGCGAGTAAAACCTAAAGTATCCTTTACTTTCCAACTCAAGGCATGACTACATTGACTACTGGTCCCCGCTGGAGCCGCTATCAATTGTTGCTAATCACGTAACGGAATAGCTGTCCGTCGGGTGTTAATATCTCCATAATTATACTTAAGGCGATGTTTCTACATTACGCTACCGCTCATATGTTATTAGGAAATTTCTCATACAGTTTTATGAATTGTCACAGCCGTTACCTAAACTTAATTTTCTATATTTTTATATATAAACAGAAAGCTCGACGCAGGGGCTACGCTAACACACAAACAATATTTTGTCGTTTATAAATAGGTTATATAAGACGATGGATATGACATTGAACTATAGCGTTGAAAATGTTGGAAAAAATCAAATGTTCCGGACTTCGGACAGTTTTTTAGCTATCAGTAGATGTACCGTGACGTAAGTATCGGGAACGTTAGGTTTTTCTCAATACGTAAAGCATACCATCGCGCTCGCTCCAATATGTCAGTGCAAGCCATTTTCCGTAGCCTAGTTGGTAGTGACCCTGCCTACGAAGCTGGAGGTTCTGGGTTCGAATCATTTTTTGTGTATTTATTTATCACAAACATTTGTTCCTTGGCCATGGCTGTCCTATGTATTTAAGTATCTATATGTTATTATTGCTTGCCCAGCGTGGCGATTATGGGCATTGACCTCCTAATGCGTCTATACGCATAGTTAATAGGAGAGGCCTACGTCTAGCAGTGGACTATCATAGGCCGATGATGATGATGTTATTATTATTATTATTTGGAGCCTGTTGTGTCCCACTGCTGGGCAAAGGCCTCCCCCCCAATCTCTCCACTGAGGAAAGAGGAGTCTTCAAAAAGGAGTCCAGTTCATCCCGCCATCGCCGGCGTGGCCTACCAGATGCTCGATTCGAGTTTTTGGGCTCCCACTTTGTGGTGATTTTGCCCCCCAACTCATTAGGCATCCGGCAGACGTGTCCAGCCCAAGTATTTATATGTATCTATCTATTATGTATATCGTCGCCTGGTACCCACATCACAAGCCTTAATTGAGCTTACCGTTTATGCGAATTTTTTTTATTTTTTTAAGTGCGATAGAATGCATTACGTATCGAGTAAAACCTAGCATATTTTTTTTACTTTCCAACTCATACTATGGCTACTGTTTAGAAACGATATGCGCCTTAACACGCAATTTCCATAGTGGTAATCCTAATAGCATGTTATCCTCAATTTCGGGATAGTAATTATCGGTAATATTGACACACTTTCAAGATTGTTTTATGTTAGAACTTGTTCGGAAATTGAAGGCATGTCAAACGTATGGACATGCCTTGCTGTAAAACGCCATCATTATGCACAGTGCCTACAATACGGTAAAATTATGGCTATAGGAGAAACCTCAATTATGACTTTTGAACATTATTGTAATTGCGAATTATATATGAAAGTGTACATTACTTGTGTTAATTTATTTTGCTATTAAATTATGAATGACGTTTTGAATAAATGATTTTTGTTAGCCAATGTTATAAAATTTCCCCCTATAATTTGTAATCTTCATTTACTTGTATACAGGTAAATTCAACAAACACCTCACGAGGTACAGAATATAAAGGTGCATGCAGACCAAAAGAGCATTCGCTGTTCTATCCCCCACTCTACGAAATCAACGAATCATGTTTCGTGTAACGATCGAATTTCGTAGATTAGGGGTATAGAACAACGAATGCTATTTTGGTCTGCATGCACATTTACAGCCCAAAGAATTTGGAACTTCCTAGACTCAACGGGTATTAGTAATAAACTATAAAACAGGGCTGCCACAATAGATCGCAACCGGTCGATGCGGCAAATTTTCTAGCCCTTATCTACAATAATAAATTCAACACGAGTGTTGATTGCAAAAAAAAATTACATAATTAAAGGCCAGTCATGAAAGCAATAGTTAATGGCAGCATTTCCGCGCTGTTTCGCAATACTGTACATTGTGCGAGGAAGTCGTCAACTCTTCAGTCTTAAGTTACGTCTAATAGACGTTTCACGATTTTAGCAATCAACTTGCGTGCGCTGGCGTCCCATGAACCTAAAGTTTTTACGCCAAACGGTACAAAATCGTACTATTTCACGAGTTCCTTATATTTATTACGTTTTAAAAATTACCTACGTACGATTTTCAGTGCAGATAGACCTCCGAAGGTTAAAGTCCATTCGACCTGACAAAGATTAACCACTAGTCTGTAAAAAACACCATCTGCACTGAAATAGTACAATACGACACAAGTGCGAAAAATATAAAATTCGAAATGAGTGGCGGTGTTTTAAAACACGTCCGAGGGGGGTTTCCTTTTTTCACGAGTCTCGTACGACGTTTTTAGTACATATGGCCCTCCGAAGTTTTGGACTTCACGTAAAATGAGCCACTTCTCGTATTAGCGCGTACAGCGGCATCTGTACTAAAAAATATCTTACGTTCACCCACAAAAGCCTTCTTTCATACAAAAGAAACACCGTAGCCACACAATCACACATTCTTCTAACACAAGTCAAACAGTAACTGACAGATAACGGATTAGCCGGATTAGTATCAATCAAACCACAAATTGGTTGCGTCACGTACACTTACAGAAACTGTCATTCCTTCTAAGCTAATTGGCATTTTATGAATGGGATTATTTTTTTACCCGTAGAACGGGAGTTTTTGATTATGTCTTTATTTTTTCTTTTAAACTACTGTCTTTAACAAGTTCGACTCTGCGCCGGTGACATACATAGGTGATCAACAAAACCAGACTCCTAAGTCACACACATAAGTGATCAAAGTAATCTTATTCTTATGCCACTAGCAAAAATAAAGTTCCTACTGCCAGCCCTATGCCAGTGGCATAGAAATACGAACGTTTTTGACACAAGTGCTGTGTCCCCGGCATAGGAGCACAATCTTTTCTTTCACACATGCGTGTCCATGTTATATATGATCTGCGACCATATATAACATGGACGTCTAACGCCAGCTCAAAAATGCCCCCAGAAACAGTTGTTAAATTGTGCCAAGATGGGCAGGACATAGCGTTTTTCTTACCACCGCTATTTTGGTGTAACATCTTTGACAAATGTTTATAGAGCCAATCAAAACTTTGATGGACCAATCACAATTATTTTTAAATGGCGGTTTAAGTTTTTATAGGTTGACATTGAAATTCATTGCCGTGATGCATTGAAGAGGGGGTGACATTTGTTAACCAAAATTCGGGACCGTTTTTGAAAGTCAATTTAGTATGGCGTGTGGCTTCCATGTTTTATTTGTTCATCGCATATGACTATGAGCTCCATAAGATAATTTCGATCGGCATATTAATAGCACTTAGTGAAACACTACCTGAGGCGAACTGGTTAATGTCTTCGTTCGTAAAAACGTTGTAAATATAATCTGTCTAACGAGTACCTACCACATTCTACCTCCACATGAAATGTTTAAGCTTAGCAAAATGTTTAATCTATCGTACAATAAAATTCTCAAATACTCGAGTTCATTATTACAAAACTCGACTGCGTCTCGTTCTACAACTTACATCACATCATCTGCTTATTTCAATCCACTGCTGGATACAGAGCCCCATGAACGAAGTATTGCCTCCCTGTCACTCTTACGTACGACTTCACTAGTGTGACAGAGAGTCAACACTTCGTACGTGGTTCGCGATAGGGCCATAAGAAGCTTAGCCAAGTTGCCAATCGCTAACGCTTAGTAGCGTATCGTAGTTTTCCTTCTCTGTCACTCTTTCATATTAGTGCGACAAAGACAGTTAGCTGCCTTTCGTTTACGATTGATGATTAAGCGCTAGCGATTGGCAACTTGGCTAAGCACCTAGGTCTCTCCTATAAGCCATATTTACCTATGGAAAGTTGGACACATTAGGACGTAATGCCCATAATTGCTACGGTAAGAAACTTCATTATATCATTGTATCCCTGTGTCACGAAGCACAATTCAATTGTGGGTCCATTGCAAACAATGAGGGTTTTCTCGAAAACGTATGCCACTAGTTGGCGCCACTAAGCCGTATGGTCCCGTTAAAAAACACAATTATCTAGCCCCAAAGAAAAACTAACTAGAAGGTTTTTTTATTTTTTTATATAATTTTATTAACTCATACAAAACATTTAAACACGAAACTATAGGCGCTCTGAGAATTTAGACAATTTTCTGGACCTGACGCCTCAGTGCTGCTGTCTGGTTGAGCGTCATTTCAGAAAACCCTCATTGACATACAGTAGTAGTTGCAGATGTCTAAGAATGAACTTTTGACAGTTATAAATAGATCCTTATTAATATGATGGTAAGACTCAACATTTTTTCGGTAGTTTTAACGTCATATCTATAATATAAGGTCCTAATTTATTAGATGCAGATATTTTTACAGCTGATAGTACTCGGTCTCTGGAGTATATTAAACCGTGAAACATTATAGCTTTTACGATGTTTTTTTGGAGAAAACGGAAAAACAAATTTGCTACGTAAAGACACCCTGTTTATGTGAATCTTAAATGAAAACTCTTTGAACAGATTCTCGTACCTCTTTTACATACCACTTAACTGGAACTGGCCACTTCACGTCGATCAATTAAATACTTGATTGTCAATGTCATGTTATTTCCCGTTGGATTGTGTCGTTTGATGACATGACAGACAGTGTTATTGTGACAAGTGATAATACACATAATGATTTTATTTAGACGAAATTATAATTATTTTTTTTGTTAGGAAAATGAAATCAAAAAAGTTACATGAAAAGATTTCTTAATTTATATTTAAAGTTAATTATTTTAATGTAAAGTATCATGTGTTAAAATATCTGCAACTAATAAATTAGGACCTTATATATATCTATACATAATTATAAGGCTCATTTCTAAACTTTTAATAGTTAATTCTTAGAAATCGGCAACTAAAGTTAGGCCTTAATCAAAACAAAAAACACGATCTCTGTTACACAACAGCTGTTACACAAAAATATCTCACTTGTTATTATTATTACTTGTATACTTCAATTTATTTAAAATCATTTTTTTTTTGCATGTTAGTTGTAAGATGTACCATGATTGTTTGAAAAAATAAGTCCCGCCAAGTTTCTTACCGATTCTTCTCGGGTCAGCGGTGTAGGGTTAGAACCGGAAGTAGTTTTATTTAATACTTAGACGATTCAAAAGAGTTTGTTGCTATTCCAATTTGAATAAATAATTATTTGGCTTTGACTTACCTTTAACTATGTAAAATTATTTTGCAATCTATAATTGTACTGTTTTGTACAATGAAACTAATATTCAAAATGATTGATAAAACCATGCTATAAACATAGTTGAAAATCCACAAATTTAAGCCTAATACAATCAAACACTACATAAAAGACGTTAATTAATTTGAACGTTATATCCGTGCGACATCAACACTTGTAACGATATTCGCTGAGAATGGGAGTTTAAATCAAATGTTACTAAAATAATGGATCTTGTAACACAATATAGGCGGGTCGTCTATCGGTAAACGCATAGACTAGAGAGGCACAGTAGAGTAAGCGATGTAGCCCGAACCGCCGGCAGCTTGGGCCCGCTCCGTTGCCGGCGGCAGCCTAGGTTAGGTTTTTTATGTGTTTTATATGGTTTGTATTGTTTTTGTATGATTTATTGTATTTTACTCTTGTAGACATTTTTATAAGAAACCTATTTTAAGAAGAGAAATAAGTAAAGGAAGTAGAAGTAATTATTGTTGGCATTTCTTGATTTTCTTGAATTTTCATGCGACTCATTTCGATTTGCCTGATTAACAACAGGGCAAATCGATGAAATCAACGACTTCATCGATATTCCTTGCTGTATAAAATATAAATAATAAAATGTATAAAATAATGTACAGAAATAAAGTTTGTCATGTGAGTTAAGTATAGATTCAATACACTGCTCAGAAATAACTGCGAAAATCATTGCACGTATGATGCAAAAAATATTGAAACAAAATCGCATAATCATAAAAGCACTTTTGGCCACACGAAAATTTATCGCATCACTAACTAAAACCATGTTTATATTTATTCATTATTATTAATTTTATTTATATCTTTCATGATTAACACTCATATTTTAACGACAAACGGGTCTTAATCGCGTAAACTTACGTTCAGTATGCCTGCGACCACGGGTGTAACATTATGTTATAACTTGAAAACATTCCAATATCCCTACTGCTTCCATATATCTTGTGCGTTCATAGCTTTAGGGAGTATACCAAGCTTATTGATATTTTACAATAAATTACAACTATACAATGGGAACTCCAATACAGCAATTTGGGCGTCACAAGTATAAATCTAATACCACATTTTCTAATTGAAACAATACAAATGGTGCCATAAATTTTGAATCCACGAAATTAATAGAACTATGCTGGTGGCCTTAAGATAAATGCTTTTGTTTTGATTAACTTGCCGATTAGGTCAAATTACAAAGAGAAATCTTATTGGATAGTAATTTAATTACTGTATAACGGTGTCCTATAAATATGGTTTTTGTGTGATAAATTTGCATATTCTATTTATTCTCTATGGCTAGTAATTGGCAGTTGATAGTAAAAATATTCTTGGAAAGTGATGTCATGGTCGAGTCGTTTACGAATTTGATTTAATTAAATGGTGCTAAAGTAGAATGACTAAAATAGTTTGGTAGCTATTATGGTTGATGTGATTTAAGTAGTTTTAGAAGGTAGAACGAAAACGTGGAAAGCCAACGAGCGGTATGAACACGTTTGCGTCGGGAACCAATCGGGGCGGTTTAGATCAGTAGCTTCTTTCAAGGGTTTTTTACTTATTTAATTATATACATACAGGGTGGAAAGGGACGACGTTCCTTCCCGCTACCGACCGAGTCTACCAACCATTACGATGAACTTTCAGTATGGGAACAACATCGAAAGCGTACATGGAAAATTGACTTTTCCCTACTATTGAACTCTAACTAATCACTCACTTTGTATGAGGGGTAATTATTTTTTTTTATATTTCGATGTTGGTCCCATACTGAAAGTTCATCGTAATGGTTGGTAGACTCGGTCGGTAGCGGGAAGGAACATCGTTCCTTTCCACCCTGTATAAGTGTATATTTTAAAATTGCCTTACAAATGTACTATTACGATTAAGTTTGTAATCAATATTATTGTCAAGTACCTAGTCATTGTTTTCAATTAATAAACTAAACTGTGAATGAAAGCGGAATATAAAAATCTAATAAACATTATTCAATATAATATGTAGGTATAATTTAGTCTACAAACTTCTGATTACATTTTTCAGAATTACACATACAAAGGGGTTTGGGTAAAGTTGGCGTCGTTTTTAAATTTTGGCGGCCACTCATGAAAGTGGTAAATTTGAAAAGAGCAATTTTAAATAAACTTATTTTATTATGGAGCGCATATAGCTAAATTATATCGGAACTAGGGCTCTCGGTCGTGTCCGGGTTTCGTGTACCCGTTTCCGTGTACCCGTTTCTTTGCTACCGGGAAACGGGTTTCTTACCCGTTGGAAACGTTTAATTAGGAACCGTGTAATTAAGACACGGATACCCGAGTACCTGTGTCTGATCCGCCCTCAATGTGTAGTGGCAGTGGCAATCTAAAATATAGGTACGATTTTATATTTGAACAAAGTATTGAACCGCATTTAACCTGCAACAAAGAAAATTTCTAGCTGCGTAATTCGTAAAAAAACTGCGAATTTTTCAGTAGGTATTTTTTTGTTTCAGACTTTTTACTAATAAAAACATAGGTTTTTCGAATATTCAATTGTAATGGATCCGCAAGACTCAAGCTTGGAAAAGTTTCTAAGTAGATCCGCGGACCCGCGCTTGGAAACGTTTCTAAGTTGGAAACGTTTCTTGGCGTTTCGTGTCGTTCGGGTTCTTAGTACCGCCGGTGCTAAGGATTCGTGTACACGTGTCTGCGGGTAACACGGATACCGGTAGCCCTAATCGGAACCGAGATATCATACTTTAAAGTTTTATAGTAAAGACTCACATTTATTTTTGAAATGCATCGGAACGAGTTAAAACTACTATTGTGTACGCCACGTAAAACATAACCTTAACTCACCTTGGACATAAGGTTCTTTTTCGGTCAAGATTATTTAGAGATAGTTCCTTTTTTCTTTAACACGGCGATTTTATGACGGATGTCGATGAACGTTCTATTGAAATTAATTATGTCAAAGGTCTTATGTCGCATTTTAAACAACAAAATAAAAGAATTCATATTTTTACACTTTATGCGTGTTTTTTCAGGTATATAAATAAATGTAGACATGCGAATCGTATGTTTTCGGGTAGGTACCTAATAATAACATTAATTAGGTATCTAATAATTTACGCACTGGGCACATATCAAAGCTATTATGGTGAGCACATCAAAAACGGACCCTACGTAATTGAGGTATACAAATTACCCAATTTGCAAGATTTCTGCGACCAAAATCCCGATTGCATCGATCCCTGGCTTTTAAGAGGCAGAATACAATCGCGGCACTCCAACAGAAGACAGTATTTTGTTTATGTTGCTGTAGATGGTGGATTACAAGGCCCAGAGGCAATATTAGGACATTATTGTTGGGAAGAGGACCTTAGGCTGTTGCTCACATGTAAAGTAAATGTAATGTGGTTCTTGGGATGGGGTAGGTATCAAGAACATCTTGATCTTGAGAGAGTGATTCGCCAAGATAATATTGAGAATGAAGTTTACGACGAGCCAGAAAATGTGTAAAAAAGTAATTTAACGTAATACTAAAAATCACAAATGACGTTATCTGGGAAAAGGGACGTTATTGTCATTGGCGCTTACGGCGTTATGGGCCATGTTTGTATACAAATACGACGTCACCGGACGTAAGAGCCATCGACAATAAGGCCCCTTATCCCAAATAATGTCACATATGTTGTGTTGTATACATAAGAAAGCATTAGTAACAATTTCAATCTAAAAACTAATCTAATTAGATACATTTCCTACTTGGAAATATGTTTAAACATTTTGCATGTGTGCATCACATCTGTGTTTCCTTATGGTGTAGTCAGAGAGTGAACCGTCTATTGAAACCATTTTGCAACATTTTTAATGTTCTCTAAACAGACAGCATAGAAATCGCATAAGAAAATACAGTTGCATTTTCATATACCTAAGATCTTCTTATTTTAAGTCGGTTAAATTAACTATTATACTTTAAGGGCAATATCCTTGTATCTTCGTTAGTAGTATTATCGAGTTAAATAAGCCTGTAGTCATCTAAGCTGTCTCCTAAACCTGCCTTAGTTAGGTATATTCACTGGTCCAATAACATTGTTTGAAGGGCCATATCTTGGCTCCGATATTACTTACGGCAAAACTTATTTTGTAAATAAGCTAGTCTAAGGTATCACTACAAAATAGTAGTAACATAAACGATGGCCGCTGAAAAAAAAAATGACGCCACTAGTCCATACAAAAATACCCAATCCCCTTTAACTAAGGTATTTTCCATATTATAAACGTTCTGACATTACAAAGATGTATCGTAAAAAATGTTGTAGTCGCAAAATTCGGGCCGAGAATCTTACGACCATTTCACCAATAATGTTATACGTAAAAACAGTGTAAAACACACACTTATGAAATTATTATTCAGACCATTTTGTATTTTTAGTCGTTAAATCACTACTAATCAAATAGATATGTCACATACCAAAAAATGTGAAATTCACCAGCGACCAAGGTGGGATTCGGATCAAACTCAATCTCTTAGCTTTCGGGTTAGATGGCTGAAAAATAAAAAATAATATCAATTTCAAATAAAAGGTTCAGTCTAAATAGTCGGTACAGCTTGAATTCCATTCTTAACCTTTATGCCCCATCGGCCATAGGTTCTCCGAATGTGCCCCACCCACTACCGCTTAACTGGCAACTCTCTATAATAATAGACAACACTTACCTACGCAAGACTATAGTTTCATTAACATTCGCCACCTATGTCGTTAATTGTAACCTATAGGTATACTTATTGGCAAAATTACACCTTGGGTAAAGCGAACGCCAGAGATGAACAGCCGACGCACTTAAACGAAAGTTGAACTGGGGAATCAACGTTACTTAGAAGCCTTATCATGAGTTTTTGGCGTGAGCGTAACTCAGGCGATAGCCTAACTTAGTTTCTTTCTGAATCGCTCGTATTAATACGCGACTACGAGCGAAATGTACAGAAGTTAAAGGTACATAAATATAAATTATGTAGGTATTCAAGAAAAGAAAAAACATCTAAAATGATAAATTTAGGAAAGCGAAACTAAACTTGCATTTTGATAGATATACAGTATGTATTTGATCGTAAAGCAAAGAAAGAAACACATTAATATTAAGATCATACTAAACAACTTTTACTATGGGGCCAAATTCGAATTCGTGAAAAAAAAAATTACTCTCCCATACAACGTGTTCATGATCACGCAATCAAAATGTATGAAAATGTCCAAATTTTTTTCGTGAATTCGGGTTTGGCCCCATAGTAAAAGTTGTTTAGTATGATCTAAAAATTAATGTGTTTCTTTCTTTGCTTTACGATCAAATACATACTGTATACAAATAAAAAATACGGATTAAACTGTCATCATAGAGGACAGATTACTGCGATCGCCAATCCGCTTGCCCAGCGTGGCGATTATGGGCATTTACCTCCCAATGCTTCTATACGTATAGTCAATAAGAGAGGCCTACGTCCATCAGTGGACTAACATAGGCTGATGATGTGATGATGATACAAATATATAAAAAAAATAGGTCAATTAAGTAAGTAGGTATTAGATTTTTGTAGCAAGAGCGACATTCGACACAAATTAAATCGTGTATAAAATTGTTATAAACATTACATTGTTCCTATCCGTACAGAAGTAATTAATATATTTATTTCACGTATTTAGAAAAATTAGAAATATCGCTTCTGCATATCGATCGGAATTAATTTTACCTTTCTGTGAAGCTATTTTTGTAAACGATCGTTTTTCGTGGCAATGAACGACGTTGTTCCTCTCGGCTTGTGCCGTAGATTAGAAGTAACTGTTTCTATACATTTGCGAAATAGCCTTTGGGAACTATTTATAAAATAACATATTACAATACCGAAGATTCAACTTAATAACAGTTCTTAAATGACAGGTTAAAAAACTATACCTATGAATAAAAATATCTAAGTTTATAGCTATTATAATAAAAGTCATTCTTATAATTAAATTTAATCGCTAATTAGTGATTGATGACTAATAATGTTTAATAACGGTTTACCTTTTATGACTTTTAAAGTATTCGTGCCTATAGTGCAAATGGACATAAGCCTACATTATACATGATACCTTTCACTAACAAATATTATCACTTTGCAAGTAGTACATTGAACACTATTAATATTATAATTATGAATTTGCTAACGAATTAAATAAAGAAAAAAAAACAGTTTCAACGCGTTGATATCTTTATAAGGAAGAATGAGCTTGAGAACTCGTTTATCTCTTTTCCTTTGTATACATTACAGTCGACCACATAGTTTTACTATAATATTTAATAAATAGGTATAGTAATTAAATATCTTGAGACATCTTACACAAATCGACCTAGTGCCACGATAAGGCGTGTGATGTGTGGGTACCAAGCGACGACATATGTATATAATAGATACGAATATATCTGATAGATAAATACCTAGGTACACAAATAATTATTTCGTCGGGATCTGAAGCTTCCAGCTTCGTAGTCACTACCAACTAGGCTACGGCGGGTGACATATGATAAACTATATAGTTGAGTCTGAAGTATCACACAGATAATCTAAACCTGAAAATTTTGAGGTTACCAGCTTGCCCCATCAAGCCTTAATTCAAAGATTATAGTCAACGAGCAGAAAAACTTAATTATAAAATCACCTGAGATTCCATCACTCTCAATTCCTGTCTACGTATCCATTATAACATAACAATAAGATAAAAAATCTGGTTTCCGATTCACTAGCGATAAAAAAGGTACCAGTATCTTATAAGAACCATAATGTCATTGATTCATATGAGACTTGTAGAGACTTAGTCCCTTCTGGTTCTCAATTGACCACAGGGCACTACACACTAGATGGGGCATAAATATAACTTGCCACTTATAGGCACTCATATTCTAATAAATTAAGAACTAATGGTTAGTCTACAACTTGTACAAAAAATAAGAGTTCATGTATAACTAGTAAAATACGTATAAAATGTAATATTATCATGTAATAAAACTTTATAGTATTATAATTTTAGCAGTACTTGTACGTGTGGTAGAACTTAATTATCCTATAGGTTATAAATTGTCGATTCTCTTTAATACTGTTTAAATGACACAAAAGCCGCACTGGTGTTTTTTACTCTGTATTAAAGAGGCAAGAAAACTGAACATTGAGCTGTAATAAATTTACCAGTAAATTCGAAAATGAAGATTTATTTTCCTGATAACTAGGTACCTAGTTAACGTTTAGGGAATCAAAACCGATAACTTATTTTAGAGCCTTTACTTGTATGATTTTCATTAATTTTATGTAGTACTTACCATTTTCAAAAATATTATGATACGTACTATACAACCAGAGACCCGCCAAATATGCGTAATTGTTCGCAATAATAATATGGACATGACTGCAAAGTTGATTAAGTTATTAAATAAACGAAGAATTTCCTGAAGTTTGATTTCGAAATTTTAAGGGAGAACATTTACAAAGGTTTTCATAGTTACCGGTGTCAAATAGGTAATTTTATGAAAATTATTAATTGATTAATTATTCAATGAACTTTTGAGTCATGCCCATAATTGCGAACAATGACGCACATTTGTCCGATCTCTGGTAATAACTTTACCAATAATATTTTTTACACACTAATTCAATTGTTTCGTTTTATAATTATGTACCTTCTGCTCAATTACCTCCTAAATTATAGGAATACGTATAAAATAATACCAGCAAAAACTTTAGAAAGGATATAGAATCTATTGGATGAAATCTGTATACGGTCGGCATATAAAAACTATGGGCACAGATTGACATCTGTCCGCCGAAGTGACTTCTCTCGCTCGGTTGGGCAAAATCAGGTATTACAATTAAATTAAAAATCATTCAAGGCGCGGCTAAGATAAAGTAAGGTTGACAAAAAAGTGTTTTTGTGATTTGATTAATTGTTTAGTTAGAAAGGAATAGTCCAATAATTATTTGCATAATCACTACATAGTATAAAATAAAGTCACTTTTTCTGTCCCTATGTCCCTTTGTACGCTTAAATCTTTAAAACTACGCAACGGATTTTGATTTTTTTTAATAGGTAGAGTAATTCAAGAGGAAAGTTTTTATGTAGGTATAGTACCCGTGCAAAGCCGAGGCGGGTCGCTAGTCGCTAGTTATTCATAAAATAGCATAACATGTTCAACAGTGGTTATAATTGTTCAACTTATCTTAAACGACACAAAGTTTTACTAGTAAATACTAGTAAAACTTATGTACGCTGGATGGGATATAGGTAGGATAACATTTATAATATGTATAATAATTAATTGATATTATTACAAGCTGAAAATAAAAAAAGAAAATAAGTACAAAACTACCCTAAAAGAAAATATACTAAACCACAGACCATAAGTTTTAAGGGATGTACATACTAAATTTGCAATAAGCTAGTTCTTCATTACAAGTATTTTCAAAATGAAAATAATAAACAAAAATAAATAATCTACGCCGTTTCCGTAGAAGAACCCGGTAAAGTGTTTGAAACGTCAGATGTAGTAATTAATACTCGCAATATGATTCGTTGGTATAATTTTATTTCATGAGAAATCATCGCGGTAATCGAAGTTATTTTTAATTTAATCATATTTTCTTTTTTTTTATTTAAAATCAAATAAAAAACTTGTAAAAATACTTTACAGCTTAATCCTCTAACCGTACCATAATGAATGCCAGATGATTCAATTGGCTCCCCGGTATGCATGGGTTTCCACATTGTGGCTGTGGACACTTTCTACAGGTGTCACATCGCTGGCGGCGTTGCTATAGCCATGGATAACAGAGTCACGGACAAAATAACCAGTGTAGATGACCCTTTTTGTCAGCTTCGTATGCTTCCATTTACATTTTTCAAGAACGGAAGAACGAAAGTTCATTTAAATATTAGATGTCAAAGAAAAAAAATACCGAAATTTACCAACGCTGGAGGTGGGATACCCCGTAGCGTGGGTAAACTTCGGTTTTTGTCTTAGGTATATGATACCTAATATTAAAATCTATTTTCTCAAACATGCAATGAAATGTTGTCTTTACGTTCCTTAAAATAGACTCGGAAGTATCGCTTTTAGAGCGCAGTAACTCTCTGGGATAGAAAAAAAATAGAATTTCATAACACTTTTGAGGCCTAGGCCTGCAAAGTAACTTTTTTTTAAATTTCGACAACATTGTCATTATTATTTTTTGTATTTCTTTGTATGTTTGAGAAAAGCACTTTACATGCCTCGGCGTGAAACTGAAAACGGATTCCCGGCCTCACTCACGCGCTCGCTCGGCTATATAATAACTTGGCCGGAAATCTTCATTTTCCCGGCCTCTGATGTAATGTAATATTACTTATTAGTGTTACTTTTTACTACTTAAACAACACAACTCAAAAAAAATCCACATTTTTTTCCTACTTTTCCATTTTCTGTATTGTATTTTGAGTTTTCTTTAACGCTCGTAGTTTTGAGTAGATAAAGTGGATAAATCAACTTTTTTCTGTCTGTTATTGCCATGGTTACGGTGTTCTGTCACGCTGGGTTTATGCTATGCTACTTAAACCA
>JALPQI010022018.1:0-12063 GCA_025490895.1 Thaumatotibia leucotreta
AGGCAGGTGTCCTAGCTAGTAAATTCACGTCGGGCGCCAAAGATGGCGCAGAAATCAATTATTTATTTATTTTATTTAGTAACGATAGATGGCGTCACGTTTGTTAGTTCTCATGTTTGTTGATAGATGGCACGCGTGACGTGTTGATTTTCCTTTCACCCGATAGATGTCGTGCCACAGTTAGTTCTTCCAATGTAACATGAGTACAGTATTTTTACAATAGATGGCGCATTTATAAATGTAAGACTAGTTTAATAACCACCTATAGATGGCGCTGACAGCATTAGTTTCTCCTAAATCCGCCAGGTGTCGCGCAAGTACTTAGTAGTTTTGGTAGCTCTCGATAGATGTCCTTTTTCATTAGTTCGTGTAGCTTCTCACAGATGGCGCAAATATCAATGAACGGAATATTGTATTGTGTTCAATAGATGGCGTTTAAATCACTTCCGTTTAGTTATTCATTTTCGCAAAAGATGGCGCTATTCTCAATAATTTTTAATTTCTTTAAATTACTCCAGATGGCGTTGTTATAATTTAAAAATATTACAATAAGATATTTAGATTAGTTACAACATTCAGAACACTTTCATCTAAAAATTGTGACATTATAATTGTATATTCTCACATTTTTTATTCAAAACATAATTTTTACCATCTTTTAGGAATTGTTTATCTTAATATAAATTATTAGAAATGTAGCCATAGGCATGGGGATTTAACGATTAAAAGAGCTTGAACTGTATTTGGAGGGAAACACCAGAACTTTTTGGATTACAGAATGGGCAATGAGAGTTATTTATGGTATTTGGTTCCATATTTTTTCCATCGAAGCATTAAGCAAGCATACATCAGTGTAGTGATGTAGCGTGAACCCATTTTTATTTAAATTTTGCTGGTTTTTCAAGTCACAAGGCAGAGAAGTAAACTAAGTTGGGTTTGGGGTTTGATAAGGTCTCCAAATAACCTGGCTTTGGACTGATTTTGCACTCTCCAATTAACAGTATCTGTCAGAAAGATGTTAGCTCTGTCCTTTTTTTTTTACTAATGATCTGACAAAAGTATACTGAGCATTTTAACTTACGAATACTGTCTGGGGGTTGAAACATCAGCCCTTAATATAACCTTCAGCTGTCTAACTAACATAAAAGTATGTTACAAAACAAAAATGCAACCTACTCTGTAGATTCTACTTTAGTTTTACTTTTTAGTATTGAATTGCTGTGCATTTGTACCCAACCCCTGTAAGACAGGGGCATTTGTACCAATACGTAAAATCAGTAAGTGGGTACCTGTATACTTAAGCACTAGGGTTACCAACAATTGTCGAGCGGAAACAGCCCAGTAAAACTAACTAGAGTTACATCTATACGGATGGCCGTTTTTTAACAGTGATATGTGACGCTAGAAAATAATGAAGTTATTAAAGCTAATTTTGTTTTACAGGTGACAAGCGACTGGCATTGGTGGCCACACACAAACCAAGAGCTAAAACGAACTACGAAGCCAATTCCTCCTAGTCTTGAGACCTGCCTAATAGGTATGATGAATTAATTTTATACTAAAGAAATATACTTGAATATCTGAGCGTTTCAACCGCCTAATTTTGGTGGCATCATTTTTGCCGAAGTTCGAACGTCTCAATTTTATACTTCATTTGTATACGGTACCGTGCCTCTTTCAAATGACAAAGTAGCACATTGTTACGAATAGAAACTTGGGCAATAATGATACCACCAAAATCAGGTGGTTGAAATGCTCAGATATTCACCCACTAGCATATTTTTTCCGCTCTATTAGCTTTTATCTGGACTTTTACAAATGCATAAACTACCCAGGCACTAAAAGTCGGATATGTTGAAAGAAAATATATAATTATTATTTGCCTAAATTTATATATGGTGTGATTTCAAGGTAACCATGGTATTACAAACAGGACTCACAAAATAAATCCAGTGGAAGTTCTGCGATGAGTCCTAATTTTAGGCTAATGTCTCGATCATGCGCAACTTCTTGCCGGTTACTGAATTGAATATATCGTAGATCTGCCTCCACTGTGTCCTCCCAGCGGTACCTGGCGATGAAGTTTTAAATCAAATTGATAGAAGTTTCTTACTACGTTATTATGGTGCGGCTTCACTGACGCGGAGAGGAGCGGAGATGTGCAAAATTGACCAATTACATTCTTCAAATTCAAAATTCGAAACACTGTGATGCTGTCTCATTAGCCAATTTTGTACATCTCCGCGTCAGTGGAGCCGCACCCTTAGTGTGACCTAGGATTCCAATGTGTTGAATACAAAGTTTGTTACGGTGATAATGTATAGATTTGTGTTTTCGCTCGCAGCCGGAGCTCTTGGCGTAGCTGGAGGAGTGGAATGGCGCATCAGACTGGGACAGCGAGTGGCGGCCGGCGCACCGTTGAGAAACGCTATCGTCACGCAAATATCGCCGCGGGCTAAAGTCACTTTGGTGTCTGACGACAATACTTTCACAAGGGTGAGTTTGCAGTACCTACTTAGTCCACTATATCCAAAGGTAGGAGTAGAATGACGCAACAGACTGGGATAGAGTTAGAGAGTGGTGGCTGGCGATCCGTAACGGAACGCTATCGTGACGCAAATATCGCCGCGGGCTGAAGTCACTTTGGTGTCTGACGACAATACTTTCACAAGGGTGAGCTTGCAGTACTTAATTACTACACTCTATCCAAGGTAGGAGTAGAATAACGCATCAGACTGGGACAGCGAGTTGCGGCCGGCGCTCCGTTGAGAAACGCCATCGTCACGCAAATATCGCCGCGGGCTAAAGTCACTTTGGTGTCTGACGACAATACATTTACTAGGGTGAGTTTTCTACAGATACTTGTAGATTAGTGCTAAGCATACAATGGTGTATGTGATTGGCTGGCGCTCCCTTACGAAACGCCATGGTCACGCAAATATCGCCGCGGGCTAAAGTCACTTTGCTAAAGTCACTTTTAATGACAATACATTTACTAGGGTGAGTTTTCTATAGATTCTTACTACTGTTGAATCTTTGAATACAAGGCTAAGCGTACAGTGGTGTGTAGGATTGGGGAAAAGAGTGATGGCTGTCGCTCCGTTGAGAAACGCCATCGTCACGCAAATATCTCCGCGGGCTAAAGTCACTTTGGTGTCTGACGACAATACATTTACTAGGGTGAGTTTTCTACAGATACTTGTAGATTGGAGCTAAGCATACCATGGTGTATGTGATTGGCTGGCGCTCCCTTACGAAACGCCATGGTCACGCAAATATCGCCGCGGGCTTAAGTCATTTTGGTTTTTAATGACAAAGGGTGAGTTTGCAGTACCTACTTAGTCCACTATATCCAAAGGTAGGAGTAGAATGACACAACAGACTGAGATAGAGTTAGAGAGTGGTGGCTGGCGATCCGTAACGGAACGCTATCGTGACGCAAATATCGCCGCGGGCTGAAGTCACTTTGGTGTCTGACGACAATACTTTCACAAGGGTGAGCTTGCAGTACTTAATTACTACACTCTATCCAAGGTAGGAGTAGAATAACGCATCACACTGGGACAGAGAGCTGCGGCCGGCGCACCGTTAAGGAACGCCATCGTCACGCAAATATCGCCGCGGGCTAAAGTCACTTTAGTGTCTGACGACAATACTTTCACAAGGGTGAGTTTGCGACAGCCACTTACTACTGTCGCTCTAATAGCTTTGAATACAGAGCTAGGCTTACAAAGGCATATATTAATGGGGTCAGAGTGATGACTGTCACTCCGTTGAGAAACACCATCGTCACGGAAAATATCGCCGCGGGCTAAAGTCACTTTGGTGTCTGACGACAATACTTTCACAAGGGTGAGTTGCGATAGACACTTACTACTGTTGATGTAATAGCTTTGAATACAGAGCTAGGCTTACAATGGCATATATTAATGGGGTTAGAGTGATGGCTGTCACTCCGTTAAGAAACACCATCGTCACGGAAAATATTGCCTCGTGCTAAAGTCAGTTTGGGATATGACGACAATACTTTCAAAAGGGTGAGTTTGCGATACGCACTTACTACTGCTGATGTAATAGCTTTAAATACAGAGCTAAGCTTACAATGGCGTACGTGGTTGGGGAAGAGAGTGATGAATGTCGCTCCATTGAGAAACGCCATCGTCACGCAATTATCGCCTCGTGCTAAAGTCAGTTTGGGTTCTGACGACAATACTTTCACAAGGGTGAGATATTTGCGTATCTGTGTTTTGTAGAAACCCATTTGACTTAGCATTGCGTATCAGACACTGGGATAATAAGCGGCGGCAGATAGCAGTACCGCAAATATTCCAGGTTAAATTTACCTTGACGAGCATGTACAAGCTATCGTCACGCAAATAACGACTTAGACAAAAGTCACTTTGGTGTCTGAAGACAACTAACTACTAGGATTAGACGGTCAGTGAGTTTAGTCTAACTTACTTTTGCTGTACTCACAGTCTCGCACTAAACCTGAACCTAAGTAAAATACCATGCCAGATTGCGCCAGCGAGTGGTAACTAGAGTGCCGTTGAAAACCGCTGTCATCAAGTAAATATCGCCTTATGTTGGAGTCACTTTGGTGTCGATATATATATATATTGGGACATCTTACACAAATCGACCTAGTCCCACGGTAAGCTCAATTAAGGCTTGTGATGTGGGTACCAGGCGACGATATATATAATAGATAGATACATATAGATACTTAAATACATAGACATCCATGACCAAGGAACAAACATTTGTGATAAATAAATACACAAAGGATGCCCTCGCCAGGATTCGAACCCGGAACCTCCAGCTTCGTAGGCAGGGTCACTACCAACTAGGCTACGGAGGCTGACAAACGCGTATATGCATTTTGTGCGGACCGAGTAGGTTAGCAGTTAGGGCTATAAAATCCTAAGTTTAAGTTTTGGTATTTACGAAACGCCGTTACACCATATTCCGTTATAATATTTATCGACATAATTTATACCTTAACCCTTATTCATAAACTCCTAACTTAACAAGCCACTAAGAATTGTTTGAATAAGGGGGTTAAAGTTTACATTCCTTTCACAGATGGAACTAAGCGGCATCCAAAGCATAGAAAGCGAACGCCTGATCACCCCTTTAGGAGGCGGCGAGAGCGGACTACGCGTCTGCGCAGCATTATTAGGCGCCGGGCCGCAGGCCACGCCCATGCATCCTCATCATTTGCCTGGTAAGTTAAGAAAGGATCAAGGAGCTAACGTAATAGGGTTGATGACTGTAGTTAAAATAAATTATTTAACATTATGCACGACGTAATACACGAAGAAATTATTACTAAGATGTAGATTGCAGTAATTTTTGCACAAAACTTCTATTTAATGAATTGAAAAGAACTTAAAAGAGTTAGTCATTTGGCAGTACTAAACATGACGTCACTTTTGAGTATTTCATATAAAATTCCATAGTGGTGATCGTTTTGATAGTTCGAAAAAATATGCTGATTTGACTTGCCAGTCATCATGCCTATTATACTTACCGTGGGACTAGGTCGATTTATGTAAGATGTCCAAAAATACCGATTACGAAATCACGGCTCTGTTAGTTTCGGGAAATATTATTTGACAGACTCTTATCTTACTTACGACCTTTTGTTTTGCGTCATTAATAATAGAAAAGTGTTCATGCAAACATAAGTGAGATAACAGTCGGTCAAATAATATTTCCCGAACTATACGAATAGGGGAAAATTACGAATAAAAGCGTAATCAAACAATTGTTTAATATGTCACCGTCCTGTGTTGCAGCGGAACTGGATGTCTACGGACTAAGGAAGCAGCAAATCGAGTTGCTAACTCTATGCGCGGTGCGCGGCCTGCTCACTACTCGGACGCGGCTTCGGAAGGTGCTACTTCAGCCGCCTGACACTGGTAATTTTCGTTCTTTAACCGACTTCAAAAAAAAAGAGGAGGTTCTCACTTCGACACTTCTCATTTTTTTTGGTGTATGTATGTTACCCGATATCTCCGAGAATCGTGAACCGATTTAAAATTCTTTTGTGATGGAACGTGTACAATCCCGAGATGGTCCCATTGGCACCAAGTTGGGGTCTGATGATGGGATCTTGGAGAAATCGAGGGATCTCTTCAAATGTTATAGATACATGCATGGCGCTTTTGGTAATTTTAATTCATTTACAAGAGTTTTCATTCAGAAAGTAGGATTTGATGATAGGAAACCAATGATGGAAACCACAGATGCAAGAATCTTGGAGAAATTGGTTGTTTTTATTTTTTTTAATTTGGTGTTTATTTTAAAATATATATGAAGACGACATGTCAGACAGGGCAAAGTGGAAAGAGAAGACGAGGAAGGCAGATCCCACCATCAGATGGGAATAATAATTGACAAGGAGAGAAAGAGAGATTTTAAAATACATTCCTTAAAAAGTGCCACTTATGAAATATTACATTTTTGGGTAAAATTGACGTAATTTCCAATCAGAATTACGAGCTCTGCAATGTCGAGCAATTATCGATTTAAATTGCATTAGTGACCCGATTCGCTAAATATTTAAATATGTTTGAGTCTCACATTACGTCGGCGACAACGTACAAGGTTCTAAGTTCTGAATAAACCTTCAGCAACATCTTATTCGTTGTTGTCATCGGGCTAGTTATAATTCTAAAAATCACGAGCTCTTTCCATTTCTGATGAAAATATTTATTTAAGCTTTATTGCACAACCACATGCGGCAATATCATATAATTACATTCATGGTGTGCTCACATGCCCGCAGTGTTCACGTAATTTTATCAATAAGATTGGCTGCGTTAGCCACATGCGAGCACACCAGGGTGCTTAGACAAGTTGCCAATCGCTAGCGCTTCATCGTTAATCGCAGCTAACTTTCTTTGTCGCACTAATTTGATAGAGTGACAGAGAGGGAAAACTACGATACGCTACTAAGCGCTAGCGATTGGCAACTTGGCTAAGCATCCTGGGATAACAACGGAGTCGACAGCAGTTACCGTGGCCGGATCGGCCGTGGGGAGTATTATTGCACAAAATAAAATAAAATATATAAATGGCGGACATAATGCTTAATGACATACTCTACCAGTCAACCATAAGGCCAAACATAAAACAAATAAAAAGGTGCAAAAGGAGACAAAAGCAATGTTATTGAATTATGAACATTTTTGGGTTTTTTGGGGGTGGGGAATGGGAAATCGTTTAAGGTGCTCTTCGGTTACCTACACATATTTTCGTTGATGATACCTATATTGTTATTCCTGTAAATAATCCTCGCGATTGGCAAATTTGCTCTCAAGTCATTCAATAAACTTCTTCCAATAAGGTTCACCAGACGCGACGTCCGGCACCGAGGGCACGCTGTTCCGCCGCCTGCTAGCGCTGGCCATGCGGCCGAGCCCGCTCGCCGCGTCGTACTCGCCGCGCGAGCTGGCCTCCGCCGCGCTCACCATAGTGCAGCAACTGGCCGCCCACGTGCACGCCCACGGTGGGTGGCTGTAGTTCATGAGTCGAAGGCCTGAGTAGACGCTCCAGCAAGGCTTCCATGTTTTAGTTATTTGTTTTACTAGGGAGCAAAGTGATTGTTTAACCCTAGTGCAAATATTGAAACCTGAGCAAGCGAAAGATTCCAGAATTTGAACCACGACCGCAGCGAGTGTTTCATAAAATGGAATCTTGAGCGATGCGAGGGTTTTAAGGCACGAGAGTTGAACAAGCTTTGCTGCCGAGTGAAACACAATATTTTTCACCACACTAAAGCGAGGAAACATGCGAAATAAAACTCAAACAAAACAAATTAGAAGGTATTTATTTGCAAGTCCTCAACTTCCAAAAAATAAACAAATCAGCTTTAGTCTATCCAAAAGATTTTAAAAATTACTTTAACCTCTAGAGATTAAAACACAGTTTTGCGCACTGAAATTGAAGGACAAACAGCGTGTTTACGAGCAGTGTGGTGAAAATAACTATAGTCTATCCAGAAGATTAAAAAAAATTACTTTAACCTCTAGAGATTAAAAAACAGTTTTCCGCTCTGAAATTGAAGGACAAACAGCGTATTTACGAGCAGTGTGGTGAAAAAACAATTGTGAACGCTGAGTGCGCCGTCTAAACCCCTGCAAGCCTAACCAAGATGCCATTGTGTCAAGTCACATGTCCATAATTATGTATGGAAATGATCACGTGACATTTCGCACGAATCTATAATTCTCACACATCTATTTCTATCGCTTATCGTAAACGATTGCAGAATAGCATCCTGGCTATGGCCCGAGGGCTCTCAACTGTTGCCACTCGAGCCTTACACTATTCGACTCGCTACACGACTCTCACGGTACTAATATGTAATATCAAGAGCGCCTTGTATAGTCGCTATCAGATTCTCATACCAAAAAAAGTGTAATCACAAAATCTTAAAGCTTTATCTCCTAATAATAATTTAATATTCTAGGTGACGAGAAAGACCATGAAACGCCCCCTGAACTGCCCTTAATCGAGAGAAGCAATCTGATGCAAACGTCCAACGGCCCTTCGACCAGCACAAGCAATGCGGCCCCATTAGGTCTGTAGTTTACCCAAAATTGGTAATAAATAAATAATACCTAATAAACTTGTCGTGAAATTGGCAGACGCAAGTTGTAGTTCTCTGCCATTCCTATTGAATATGATATAATCAGCTATCGGTTTTTTGGGTTCCCCCTAGCGGGATTTTGCGTATAAAAAAATTACGGGTGTGACTATAAAATTTTATTTAACACTATTGTATTATACACAAAAGAGCATACTTTATGAAACAGAAATATGGCAATATAATTAAAGTTTATTTTTCAAGTTGCTATAGGAGACCCGCCGGGAGAATCCAAAAAACCGATCACTGGATATAATACGGTACCGGTCAAAAGTTTTAAGTTCACTCCATGATTTCGATACAAAATAGACTTAAGAGTAATTTTTTTTTTCAGTGTTAACCGCAAACTATTTTTTCTTCCAATGTCTTGCTGATTCAAGAGCTATTTAATATAAATGTCCCATAAAATCTGGACAATTTTATACATCGGATCCGTTAATAATTCATCGGCAAGTGAAGTTGTAATTTTTTCATCATTTTTAGTATGAACACCGCGTTGGAATGACTACCAAAAGCTGCCACAGCTGCCTCAGTTGCCCGACCTATTCAAAAGTAACGGTTCATTAAAAAGGAATAGTTTAATAAGCAGCCACATATTAGTTGAAAATAAGTGTTGACTTAAGGCACTGGTCTCACCGCGAGCCACTAAGCTATGAACTATGGGCTATAAACACGAAGAAAAGATACGCACTCCCGTGAAAATAAAAGAGACACGGCGATACTCGCCCGGCGGTGATAGCTGATAGTTGTTCGTGTTTATAGCCCATAGTTCATAGCTTAGTAGCTCGCGGTGAGACCAGTGCCTAATTGCTGGAAAAATGATAGCCGAAAAAATCGATTTCGTTTCAAAACCGAGGTGTGAACTTAATTTTTTGACCGGTACTGTATATTGAAATATACAAGTAAATAATAAAACCCAGATCCGTTAAATAAGGTATTTAAAATGAAACCATTTTTAATTGCAGCTCGGAAAGACCTCAACACGTGGAGCAACTCGCCGCAGGTGAAGCAAGTCGTCGAGATGGGGTTTTCTAGAAACGCTGTCTACTCGGCCATACAAGTACTCGGTGAGCTATCTATATCACATAAGCCTAGCTGTGAGGCACCGCCGAGCCGGTTAAATCTGGTATTCCGGTTGCGTCACCAAGTAAGGCACCCCTGCATAAGGCTGCGGCTCCATTGAGGCGGAGAGGAGCGGAGATGTGCGAAATTGACCAATTAAATTCTTCGAATTAAAATTTCGAAACACTGTGATGCGGTCTCATTGGCCAATTTTTAACCGACTTCAAAAAGGAGGAGGTTTACAATTCGTCGAAATCTTTTTTTTTTTTTTTATGTATGTTCCCCGATTACTCGAAGACGCGTGGACCGATTTGGAAAATTCTTTTTTTGTATGAAAGGGTATACCTTCTAGTTGGTCCCATTGTCACCGAATTCAGATCTGATGATGGGATCCTGGAGAAATCGAGGGAACTCTTCAAATGTTGTAAGCACACATGGCATTTTTCATTTATTTTCGAAGACTAATCAAGTATTTGCGTCTAGTCATGAACGTCTTAAGTTGGTGATCTGATGATGGAAGGTACAACTCCTTAGCAATTAGGAGTTGGGGGATAATTCTTTAAATATAACATATTTCATGCATTTTGGAAGCTATTTGAGTATTTGCCTTTAGGTGGTCATAGCCTCATGTTGGTGAGCTGATGATGGAAGGTACAACTCCTTAGAGATTAGGAGTTGGGGGATAATTCTTTAAATATAACATTTGTCATGTATTTTGGAAGCTATTTGAGTATTTGCCTTTAGGTGGTCATAGCCTCATGTTGGTGAGCTGATGATGGAAGGTACAACTCCTTAGAGATTAGGAGTTGGGGGATAATTCTTTAAATATAACATATGTCATGTATTTTTGAAGCTATTTGAGTATTTGCCTTTAGGTGGTCATCCTTTCATGTTGGTGAGCTGATGATGGAAGGTACAACTCCTTAGAGATTAGGAGTTGGGGGATAATTCTTTAAATAAAACATATGTCATCTATTTTGGAAGCTATTTGAGTATTTGCCTTTAGGTGGTCATAGCCTCATGTTGGTGAGCTGATGATGGAAGGTACAACTCCTTAGAGGTTAGGAGTTGGGGGATAATTCCTTAAATATAACATATGTCATGTATTTTGGAAGCTATTTGAGTATTTGCCTTTAGGTGGTCATAGCCTCATGTTGGTGAGCTGATGATGGAAGGTACAACTCCTTAGAGATTAGGAGTTGGGGGATAATTCTTTAAATATAACATATGTCATGTATTTTGGAAGCTATTTGAGTATTTGCCTTTAGGTGGTCATCCTTTCATGTTGGTGAGCTGATGATGGAAGGTACAACTCCTTAGAGATTAGGAGTTGGGGGATAATTCCTTAAATATAACATATGTCATGTATTTTTGAAGCTATTTGAGTATTTGCCTTTAGGTGGTCATAGCCTCATGTTGGTGAGCTGATGATGAAAGGTATAACTCCTTAACGATTAGGAGTTGGAGGATAATTCTTTGTTTGGAGGATAACATAACAACTGTCATACATTTTCGAGATCTATTCAAGTGTTTGCTTAGTAGTTATGACATGTTGGTAAGCGGTTAGTGATTCTTTAAATAATATAGGCATGCTAAAGCCTGTTACCTATAATCTTTGAAATTATTCATACCCTGCTGATGATACAATGTATATCTCCTTGATAATGGGAATGGAATGGGAATGTTTGTAGTATTCATATAAGTTAGCCAGTTCAGGGTCGCGTTTTATAAAGTTACAATTTACAATTTCGCTGTTTGCCTCTCTTTCTAGCCAATACGTGCGTGCGTTAGAGAGGCAAACAGCGAAATTGTAAATTGTAACTTTATAAAACGCGACCCAGGTTTTCTGACCTACTACAGTGCAACACATTCTAATTATAAGTATTTAGAGCATACTAAAAAATGATTTTATATAAATTACACAAGGTACTAAAAAGCAAAAAATAAAATATTTTAAAATAAAAATTAAACCGCCTTCAAAAATTCGCCTGATCTAAAAAGTAAAAAATAATTTTAGTTCCTACTTCTTAGGATTTCCTACCCAAACCTTTAAACATTTTACCCTATTCATTGAAATAAAATATTATGGCTAGGTACCCTACAGACTTCTTAGAAGTCGGTGCCAAGCCAAATATGTTCACTTCGCGAGTATAAGTATTTGATAGAGCTTTGTAATTTACTATAACTCCTGTTATGCTTTCAGCAAAATTACTGAGGCGGATCATACTGTTGATAAAAGCATAATCGGAGTAAAGGCAGTAAGTTACAAAGCTCTATCTAATATATAACTATGAACGTACCTATTTGGCTTGGCACCGACTTCTAAGAAGTCTGTAGGGTACCTA
>JALPQI010022019.1:0-23629 GCA_025490895.1 Thaumatotibia leucotreta
GTATCTCGTGAACCGTCATAGTTAGACAGTTGAAATGATCACAGATGCTGTATCTCAGAATCAGATGCCGCTAAAACAACAATATAATTAAGATATCTAAAATCCTGATTGCTGTGCCCTTGCAGGGTATCACATGTACTTTACCTTACATTTCATCTTATGTCAATGTTAAATGCAATATTTCATATTTGACTTTGACTTAACAAATCGACGGCCCCTACGTAAGTTGTCGTAACTTGAAATTTGGGATTTTTTTTTTATTTCATAAAACATCATATCTATTATGGATGTTTCCGTTACACGAAGAAAAAATTAAAAAAACCTATTACAAATAGGTTTTTGACAGCCGAAAACTGTCGTAACTTAAAAAAGCACCGTCGTATACTGTAGTAAGTTTACATACGACAGTTTATGTGGGGCGGCCACCCGCGCTCGCGCAGCGTAAGTGCCAGTTACGATCTTATACGCGGCGGAGCAGAGGTTTTTCGTCAGTGACCGTTTTTTACCAAAAACTAGCAACTAGATGAGACAAAAATAGGAGTCGTTTACCTATTTTATTCGATAAAAGTAAAAACCGTATTGGGAATAAGCTCAAACTAACTACAAGACCAAAATTAATTTTCGAAACAGCCGTCGGAATGAGAATAAAAGGTAGTTCGAGATGAAATAAAAGAAGCGTCGGATATAAAAGTTATTTAAAACAGCTAAGCAAACATGGCAACCTGTACGATTTCAGTCAGAAATCAGGTACGAATTCATTAATATCGATGTTGACTTTTTTTTATAATACCGGCGAATACTGTAGTATGTTGTCACTTACCACAACTTACTTCGGAGTTTAAGATCGGTGTTCTGTCTTATGTTTAACATACTACTATTTACGTTGGATTCTATAATTTTTTTAATGTCGCATGTGTACTTGAGACATTTTTCGTCGGAAAATGTTTTTCAATTTCTATCGTAAGTGATATTTAAGACAGTATACGCCGGATCAAAAACAGAGTTACTACAATTTACAAATATAATGTTGGCATATTTCAATATTTTTTCTCATTTTACAGGTTTGAGGCTTCCTTTTGAACCAAACTATAAAGAAATGCAGACTCCATTGTAATAAAACGGCATTTTTTGTGATACTGACGATGACAAAACAGTCATATCACTTACATTTTTAACCTTTTTGACGCCATATCAAATACCAAAACTGTCACTCAGACGCCAAGTCAACAAAACGTCAAAGTTTAAATTGAATTTTACGCACATGCTTGTAGGTATATATTGCTCTGTGGACCAAGACTTATACATCAGTCCTTGACGTAGAACCTGCGGTGCCAATATATCAGTCGTTGGCGTCCAAAAGGTTAATTAAATTAGTCATCAGTCTAAAAAATCATCGTCTGCAGATCGATGACTTGACTGCTGACTGCATGAATTAAACCGCCAACAGCTACAGTATTTAATCATGAAAGCGATATGTCTGATCTTTAAGATTATAATTACGGCGAAGAAAACGTACCATTGATCTCATATGATTAAGTTTAAGCTGAAGGCATTTTATTAACTGATTTATTGTCTTTTTATATATATGCACTGTGAGAGTAGAAGTCATTAATCTGCCGTGTCTATAATGTCTATAATTATTATAACTTCAAAGTTACGTTCCTAATGCTGAATGACAGACAGTTTTTATGTTACTAAATACACACAATTATAATTAAACTATTAAATTCATATATATTATATTCGGTAAATATAAAAAGTGGGCAATCAACTGCTGAGCGGGTTGAGCGTAGTCTTGCGCCAGCACTGATGTCATGTCTGGCTGCGGGTTTGTTTCACCGAACACTACATAACAGATGACAAGCACACTAAAGTCACTGTGTCCAACTGTCCACAAAACTATCATTATTAGCACGGAGATTACCGGCTTCCATGCCGTTGACTCAGTCCAGCCTCCAGCCCGATTAAAATTAGGGTGACATCCAATCCCGCTCTCCAATCTCGATAAAACATTGCTCTGTGAGTTTGCCGTGGTAGGTAGCATCTTTAGATACTATACCAGCAGCCTAGCTTTATCAAAGTGTTTACGAAAAGCAATGTGCTTGTATTTTTCGCGTGGTCCATCACAGCAGAGTTGTGTATATCCCTGTTCTTGACACTCCACATGTGCTCCGAGTCTTGTAGACTCATTACGTCGTTCCTTTACATAAAACTTACCGAAGTCGCACAGTACCTCATAACATAACCGCCCGAGTTGCCAAGTGGGTCCCTGTCCTTGGAAATGTGCAAAAAGGACTTATATTCGTAACAGTATGCAAAATGGTCTCAATGCTAAATCTCGGGCGTAATAAGCATCCAATTTAATTTGTCACTCTTGTAATATGTGGCAAAAATGCTGGTGCCCTCTGTACTGCCCAAGTAACATGGGCCTGAAGGCTTAAAACGAATTTATCTATTGATAGTCTATTCGCAGTTTATTTTTAGATAAGGGCTTTCTATAAATGGTTTCTATGAAGAAAAAGTATCCTTATAGTGTATCTTTTCTCATATTTAATTTTTTTTAGATGATTTGATCTATAGAACACGTATTTTAAGTACATTTCTAGGTATGTCGATTATCTTAGGACATATTGTTCTATAAATAGTTAATAAAGCCTAAAGGTACCTATTTTCCAGTATTTTATTAGATAAGATGGTAAATGTTAAGATTTAACTTTCTACAGATATTCCGTATTAGCTAGTGGTACTTTTATGTTTGTTTATAAAAAGACTAAAGTCTACATAAACTACTTTTGTAGATATCTTTCAGTAAGTCTAATAATATGTTAGTGAAATAGTGGTTCCAGTGTTTATTTGCTTAAAGATAATGTAAATAAGTGCAATTTTACTAGATCAGCTGGCTTTATGCAATGGAGACAGTAAAACAAATTAAAAGATCTGGTGGCTTTCGTCGGAGAGTCAGCAAATATTTAAAAATAGAAGAAAATACAGAGAAGGAGCAAAAGGAGTTCCGATTCTGATTTGCGACTCATGAATTAAGCGGATAAGATTATTAAAATAATAAATAAAGATTAGACAATAATTTTAATTACGAAATGGTTCCATCTACCTATAAATAAATAAACAATGCGTGTCAAATGTTCATTCTTAGAAATCGGGGAAACTTTATACAGATAGGTACGAATATGATAATTTAGATATATCTACCTAATTTAATACGATCCAAAAAAAATAAACTTTCCGCCCTCTTCAAATACACTGATAAAACTAAACATAACACGTTAAAACTGCTACAAATCGGCCGCGTGAACCGTGGATACACCAAACAATTCAACATGTCAAGACGTGCGTCTCGCGACTACTCCACACGCGCGCACGCCGGCGGCGCGAAGTTGCGATTATACCATTACATTATTTCATATTGTCAACAAATAAAAAAAAAATCTTTAAGAAGGTAACTTCTTGAATTCGTTCTGCATTAATCCATCCAAAATGATACACAACGCACTCAAAATGCCAGTTCTCTGATTGATGTCTAGAAATACTGTGAGAAGTTAAAACAGTATACAAAAATGGCAGTTTATAGGTAATCTTAAACCACTCATAAACCAGTTCATTCCTCAACTAGGAAGTTTGGTTTGCAACAAGTAAAAATAGTCTTGTCATTTACTAGAGCTATACTACAGATTATTCTTTAGAAAGTTTGTTTTAAAGAAATCATTTTTCTAGACAAGTTTAACTAGACGCCATTTTTACTGCCTAATATTTTGTGAAATTATTGTAGCGAACTATTTTTTGGCTTGTTTTTGTACTTTTATGAATGTATTCTCTGTAACAAATCGTCCTTTACTTTTTAATATACTATATTATGAATTAAACAAATGGCTTAAACATATAAACACAATAATTTTTTTTTAATATTTTTATATTTGGTTAATATTTTATTAAATATTACATTTCCAGCGGGCGCTCTTATTTAAAGAGAGTTTTACACAAATTCAGCGAGAGACTTTCATCCGCACCAAGTTTTGCAAGTTTAAGTATCAGTAATAGCCGATGAAAACTAGGCGCATGAATTAAGAAGTTAGAAATTTGTCACGCCGTTTTGTAATATTACCTTAGCATTATTCTTTTGAGATATGCGCCATTATACGCATCGTTGTCTATTTCTATTAAAATCTTTCTTAAGGTTGGCAGGGTTGAGTTAATTTGGTTTTAAAACTTCTCAGGTAAATACTTCTGTTTAGCTCTCAAGCCTATCTATTAACCATCTACTAGTGCATCTCGTGGTCTATAAATAGTATAGAAAGACTCTAGAAGAATGCCTTAAGACTATTTGAAAATGTTTAATTCTTAACTCTGTCTATTCGTGGTTTCTAGAGGGAGATTTATGAATAGTTACAAGGTTGTGCCCACTTTACTATAGACTATCTATAAGCGTTATTGAAGATAGCTTGGGGGCAATGTTACTCTTATGGTAGACAATCAAATCGAAGTCTATTAGATATCTAATATCCCCTTTTTAGATTCGCTTTTGTTACTTGGGTGTGTGGTGACGTCGAAACGTCCCTGAGCTGTCTCTACGCTGGCTTTGTCTCCAACATCTGCTCCTCTCCAAGCTTTCCAACACTTGTCTGACATGTTGCAACGTTTGTAATAATTTAAATAACTGGAGATAATAGGAGATACCTGTGTCCAGGAGTGGAATGAGATAGGCTAATAATGAGATGTGAATAAACGATATAAACTAATTTCGCATGTTTTGTGAATCACAAAACCGTTAGTTCTAACGGTTCTGTGATCAGGTTTGCGGGAGGATGGTACGAGCCATTTAGTAGGTAGGCTTTCTATAGATTTTTTGTGACTGACAATCATTCTGACCTCGCATTACTAACCCATCGAGAAAACGAAGTGTCCTATCCACCTCTCTCTAAAATGTGAAACTTATTCTGGGATGCATCTCATTAAGATCGGTTAGTAACACATCAACAACTCTATCAGGAATTACAGCAAAAACGTCATCCATATTTTGTAACCAGCATCTCGGCCTTTTCGGACAACTCTTGAATGCCCTCTGCTTAAATTTATCCATGAAAATGTTGACCAGTACAAGAACTACATTATAAGAGAACTCTTTGCTTCAATCCGCTAGTAATACTCCCCTTGCCAAACGGAATAGCAACTATTCACGAAATGTTCGATGAATTTCATGTGCACAGTCGTTACGAGCTACAACATCTTTAATTATTTTTATAGTTTCCAATACTCGCAAACAATGAGGCTACATCAAACTCAACTACATAGTCTCGTCTTCATTCAACACTACATTTTCCAAAAACTGTACAAAAACACTTTACCTGATCTATTTTTCATAATAAAACATACAAAAAAACTATTCACCTGCTTAATTTTCTCAAAATATTCCATCAGGGTTCCATAAAAATACTTTTAAATTGTTTGTTAAATGGCATAATATAGTAACTAACAAAAAGTTTTTATAATGTGTCCGCAAAATAATGTTGTAAATAACAGATACGACAAAACTTACACGCATAATTCCAACGTATCTTGTAGTATGTATTACTTACGATCAATGACCATTTATGACCACCGGCGTAAAGTGAAGTAAGTAATACATACCACAATTTTTAGATTCTCTTCTCCGTCGTATACTGTCGTAAGTGCAATTCCGGCAAAAATATGAAATATATCCGAGAAGTAATTATATCACTATAAAGATAGTATCTTTGTTATTGTTTATGCCAATTTTCAAAGCAATCCTTTGAACTATGTGACTACCGTACACATTTCAAACTTTAAAGTGCTCTCCTGTAAACTTGCCATTTTCAACTTACGACAACTTACGTAGGGGCCGTCGAAATACTAAAAAGTTAAAAAAATCGATATTTAACAACTCTCGTACAAGAACGTGATTTTTTTGCTCACTTTTTTATGATAAATTGATTTATTTATTAATTTAATCAATATTGCACAAAAGAAAAAAGAATAGTACAAAAAGCGAACTTAATGCCATACGGCATTCTCTACCAGTCAACCTTGAGGCAAAGCAGAAAGATTGATGAACATCATACGGAACCCTTCGTGTACATCGCCGGTATTTTTTTAAAGTAACTGACAGCCGATCTGAAGATCGTGATTTGGTACCATTCCCTCACCACGTCTCCCTTCATCAACTACCAAAATAAAGCCACCCGATGAAAACCTGTTTTAACACTGACTTTAAGTCAGTTTATGATCAGATTTAGTACATAACCCGTTCTTAACTACAATAGGGTATCCGTACAGATAATTACGAGCATCAAGTCGCGATGGTATCTGCGCCGGCGCAGCCAGTCCGCGGGCGGCGGGACATGCTGGCCACAGAGTAGGTAATGTTAAGTAATAATCACCAACTTAAAAAAAACAACTTCAACCGTCAGACACCGACTTAGTGCCGAGGCCAACTTCGGGTCATACCCGTTTTATTAAAAGTAAAATTTGAAAATCGTTTCACCATTCTTGGAGATATCGAGTAGCTACATACAAAAAAAAATAGTGGAATTGAAGATCTCCTCCTTTTTTGAAGTTAGTAGTTCGATCAAAATTCTTTTAAAAAAGACAGCACAAAGAATTTTGACCCAGTTATGTTTTTTTTAATTTTTATTCTACAAAACTATAACATCAACCCTTCGTCTGTGTTTGATAAGGATCCGTACAATAGGTATTTACTCAAATCAATTCATAATTTGAATTCACAATACATTGTAATGGTTCTTAGCAACCACAGGCGAAGGGTTAATAGTTACCCGGAATAACGTAACTATCTATGGTAACGAGAGACTAGAAAAAGTTCATTAATGTTATGAGAAGCGTCTGCGCAGTCGCTGATCTGAGCCCTGCAATCTTAAAGCTATAAAATTGTAATTTTAAAAGTGACTCAGGAGAAAGTCACCTAACGAAGGACAAGAAAAAGTTAATCAACATTTTGAGGAACCTCTGCGCAGTCGTTCTAAGCCCTACAATCATAATGCTATAAAACAATACTTTCAAAAGTGACTCAAGAGAACCATAGACAAGAAAAGATTGCTCAACAGGGTGCTTAGACAAGTTGCCAATCGCTAGCGCTTCATCGTTAATCGCAGCTAACTGTCTTTGTCGCACTAATATGAAAAAGTGACAGAGAGGGAAAACTACGATACGCTACTAAGCGCTAGCGATTGGCAACTTGGCTAAGCATCCAGAAGAGACGTCTGCGCAGTCGCTGATCTGTGTGCCCCAAGTCAGGCTTAATCACATCGTTTACGACACGAGCGGGCGGCGCTCGAATTATAAGCTATCGATTATATGTTATAATCAGGGTTCCGTATTATTCAAAACATTCAAATTCATAATTATTTATTTAAAATCTCAAAAAGATTCATGCATTGTTAGGTTCGATATCAATAATAAATATAATTAAACTTAAATAAGATTAGTGCCGTTTTAATACAATAAAAATAAAATAAAATAGGTAACATGAAATAAAGAAAAATAAATTGTATTAATGTAAGCTTGATTATTAACATTTACAACTGTGGTTAAATTCATTCGGTTATGGTTAGGCAGTAGGACGGATAAGAAAGAAGAGTTATAAAATTTCATGATTTTCACATATAAAATATATTATTTTAAACGTAACTGGACTTATTTAATAGCGTATAAATACGCTTTGGATATTACTCTGACCCGTAATGTCATTCTCGGTTATATATATTAATTATATTATATGAATAAGCTATCAAGTTCTGTTTCGTTTAAAATAAAAAAAGTTTTCTAGAAGGTTGATACAATTTTTCTCCGTTTTAAAGCAATAAGCAATAAATTAATTATGAATAAGTACGAGTATAACTAACGTAAGCCATCCCGTATAATAATGAAAGTCATTTTGAAACAATGAAAGTCTGACAGACTGACAGACTGACTAATGTAGCCACATAGTGTATCCACTATTAGTTTAAGATTCAAGTGTTTTGTCTGGTTACTGGTAAACCCCCAGTTTATGCGCTAAATTCAAATCCTGGTTGCCCAAGATACAGGCTAAGCCAAAGCCTAGTTTGGGAACCTCTGTTCTTACTTGTAACAGAAAATACCTCAGTATGCATGCGAATCTATTTTTAGTTAATATTTCTACTATGATCAGCCTACCTGTAAGTGTGCAAAATAAATATTTTTTCATTTAATTTTTTCATTTTTCATTTAAAATGATTTATAGAAAACCATTTGCTTTACTGGTAATTAGAAAATATTCTTATTTGAAAAACATATGTGTCTATATAAATTAATATTTTATGGAAATGTCTAACATGAATAACATTTAGGTATTATCAAACCGCAATTAGAATGGGATTCGCAAGTACTGTTGACACAACAGTGTATAAGTCAATCTATGTTATATACATAGTTTAAGTGCAGAAACTTACAGATAATACACTAACTAATCACTCACTACTTCTACTACATAAACAACTTTTCTTGGTAAATGTTGTGTCATTTGTTGTGCCAACAGTACTTTCGAATCCCCTTCAGATTCGGGTTTGATAATACTTACATTGCTTATTTCCCTCTTTTTAGTGACATTTCTGACATTCCTTTCTTAATAAAATCAGAATATTTAATATTATTGGTACCCTGCTGATAGAATACTCCAACTGCCTCTTGACTTGCATACTATGCAAACGATAATGTCTTATAAACACCCGTTCCTAGTGTTACTACATAGTTTCCGTCGTATATCATTTAAACAAGCCTCTGAATTTATAATAAGCTACTGGAGTGTAATACGAGTATTTAAGATGAAATTGCAAGTGCACCTACCACCCTACAATAAAATGATATACACTTGAAATGACGTCGATCTGCGTTTTAAATATAAAATAATCAATAATATAAATTTTTAGGTACAACTCACACTTGACCAAATTTTTGTTTACACTAAAATAGTTTTCCCCAAAAAAATACATTATGTTGCCTTAGATAGTTTCCCTGTATCTTATACAGTTTTCGATTTATCCATACTGTTTCACTTTTTAAAAATCTGCGTATATAAAATAAAAGTAATATTATAAATTGTCGCCTCAGACACCTGGTTATGAAACGAATACTGGTTAATGAATCAAATCTTTCACAAAATAACGACATTTAACCAAGTCAAAACGACCAAACGAAACGAAAACTGTCACACTTCAGTAAAAAACCAGCGGGAATCAATTTCTCCGAACCATTCCAGACACATTAAAGACCAACCGTAGCTTGGCCTATAAAACAGGACTAATAGCCGAATAGGCGATAACGTCCCATAAAGTAAGGTTGTAAAAATTAACAAAACTTCTTTGTGTCGGTGGGACTGATGACCGGTTTATAACGACAGCACCCGAAGAAGGATGGACTGGTGGGGTACTAAATCAGAGTCGTAAAATTAATGAAGGGTCAAGACGAAGGTTTAATTTGCTTTAAGGGCGTAAAAAGGAAATTGGAACAAATGTACTTGAAGACTTTTGGAAGCGTTGGAGCTTTCTGAAAACATAATTATGACGAATAATCTAGATAATGTAGGAGGCCTAGGCAAAATGCCATTCTACAATCGTATACGACAAGCGATAAGTCACGTGACCATAATAATGGAAATGGTTACATGACTTTTCATTGAAATCTGTCATTCTCATACATTTATTACTTATCGCTTATCGTATACGATTGCAGAATGGCATTTTGCATCTTTGCTAGGCCTGATGATGTTTCTGAGATTCAGAGTAGAGCAGGTACCTACCCTAGATACCATATTATTATATTTTTAACAGACTTCAAAAAAAGAATGAGGTTCAAAAATTCGACTGTTTTTTTTAAATTTGGATTCTGCATAGTTATAATTTGGATGCATAGTGTTTTAATCAGGGAAACGTATAAAATATTAATTCACACAAATGGTTGGCCACATATTTAACTATTTTACACTCGTTCTAAGAGTGTGAAGGTGAGTTTAAACCAAAAGAGCATTCGCTGTTCTAGCGCCCGTTCTACGAAATCAACCAATCACGTTTTGTGTACCGATCGAATTTCATAGAGTGGGAGGTTAGACCAGCGAATGCTCTTTTAGTTTAACCGCACCTTTACATGATCACCATTGTAAACATAAGGATACTTTTTTACATCCCAGAAATGTTTCCTTAAACTCCTGCCTCCTAGAGGCCTATTAGAAGGTCTCCTTAAACATAAGAAATTCTATTCTATTTCCTACATTATTAATTCAAAATTCACAGGCAAATTTTATTGTCTGGGAGGCAGGAGGATAACGTACAAGTGAAAGTAATAGTGTACAGATAGTAACGGTTCGTGAAAAAGTCGTTAAACTAGACCCTACAATTTAACAAGTCTTGCGCGAACAACGTGACTAGTAAAGATTATAAAATTTATATAATTTATTGCCACTAAATTTTCATTAGGCGTTAATGTTAGCAGTTAGCACCTGTAAGATACTGTTAGGTAGATTATGATTTTATTTTACAAACTGTATATATTGTATTATTATCAGTATAAAGCTAACACTATTTTTTAATTTCAACGATATAAATCAAAGTCACTCTTAAATTTGTTAGTTTTGTTGTTGTTGTTGTATTCTGTCCATTTTTTCCGCAACTCGACATCAAACGTACTTATTTTGCGTGCTAACTACCAACGCTGGCCCAGTACTTGTTGTGGACTTCACATACACTCTTGAATTTCTTCGCAGGCGTATGCAGGTTTCCTCACGATATTTTCCTTCAACGTAAAGCACTTGTGAATATCAGATGATATTTTGTTTTTTTTTTTTAATACTCATTGGTACGAGCCGGGGATTGAAACCACGACCGCTACGTAGCAGCCGTGCGTTTTACCACGCTTTTTTTTCGACTTTTACATTCATATTTACATATTTAAGCCCTATTTTTTTTAAAATTTGGCAGGTCTGTGGTTGATCAATTTCACATGAATTTTTAATAGTTAAATTCTTCAAATCTACAATAAATTCATGCAATGAACAAGCATTGTTTATAATTCCCTGCTATTTATGTATAATCTGAGTCTTAAGACTCTGTAAGGGGATTTGTCGGATTAAGCCCACTGAGCCATGCCGCCACAGATTTACCATTATATCTTGACCTTCGACAACGTCTGTATCACCACATCTTAAAGTGTATTTTAGTCTGATTCGAGTGTTGCATTATCTTGCTTTTTATAAACCGATAAGTCTATGGTTTCATGCTGACAGGAAAAGGCTTGGAAATATCAATCGCAGTTCGTATAAATTAATTAGGAGTGTCTTAAGGAAATGTTGTTTATGTCAAAGGAAGTTATAGTTCACCGATCAACTAAAAATAAATTGGTAGGTACAAGGTAGGACCTTTTCACACTTGCGATTTACAAGCGATTTGAAAGCGAAGCGTACGCGCGGCGTGTTCGTCGCGTGCCCGTAACCAATTCGCCGCGAGTGCGTCCCGATTTTGCCGCGATCGCGTGACGAATACGCTGCGCAGCCGTCAGTAAATGTGAGTCTTGGACAGTGACTTACATAATGGATGCTCAGCAAATTCGCCGCGTTAAGAAATGGAAACCATTATATAAGTGACTGTCCAGGACTCAGATTTACTGAGGGCTGCGCAGCGTATTCGTTACGCGATCGCGGCAAAATCGCGACCCCATCGCGACGAATTGGTTACGGGCACGCGACGAACACGCCGCGCGTACGCTTCGCTTTCAAATCGCTTGTAAATCGCAAGTGTGATAAATAAGGCCGTACAGTCATGCTTACCGATTTTAATTTGATCCAGTTCTGACAATGGCAACCATGAGAAAATCATGTAAGTCATAAATTTGCATTAAAGCACGACAAATGGACGAATATAGTTGAATTATCGAGAAGATGGAATGAATTGCATTTGTAGTGTTGTTACTAAAGCAACACTTTTAAAGTGAACCTTGTGTCTTTACAATTAGGTTTACTATTAGTCGAATAATGCCAATACATGACACGATAAAACACACACAATACATTGTAAATACGCGATACCACTACATATGCAATTCCATCTTCTCGATAATTCAACTATACTTCAATATCACGCCAACCGATTTCGATAATTCTGTTTTTAACCGACTACAAAACAAATCTAAATGGTCCCGTTGACAAAAAGTCCGGGTATGATGATGGGATCTTGGAGAAAACGGTTGATGTCGTTTTTTTATAATTTATATTATTTACGATAGTAAAGACATACTCTTTTTTCTTTCATGATTAGTGCCTACCGCTATATTAAGAGGTATTTTTCTTCCTGCAATACTTTAAGAATATCAAGCAGCTCGTGCAGGGTCCGCCCGGATAGGTACCACCGTCTTACCCGTTAACTTGCCGTTAAATAATTAGTACTGTGTTCCGGTTTGGGGGTAGCCGGTGTAATTACTGACATAGAGGCAATCTATCTAAGTCCTCAGGGTGGGCAGCGCATAGGCGATTTTTTGGTTACTATGTCCATGGGCATGGGTTCCTGCTTTTCATCAGGTGGGCTAAGAGCTCAGCAGTGTTATTCACTAAGGAAACCGCCTTGCTAACTATCAGCGCTGTGTCAGCGCTGCGGCAGTGTCGATCGAGAGTACATAAAAATGGTATTCATTAATGCACTTTAAACGACACTAGCGCTCGGCGACGAATTCGGCGTGAGCTGGAACTACACTGCGTCGAAAGTTACCGCCTACAGTTCGTCGACGTTAGTGTATACCGTTTTTCGCAGCGCTGCGCTCGACGTCGAAGTGAAGGCTGTCTCGTCGTCGAGCTCGTTGATGAACGTAGCGTCGAATGTGTGAATAAGAGAATAGCATAGCAGCTATCTACCTTCGTCACATAAAAGAAGTAGTGTTTTACAAGCCGTGCCCATAAACGGCTGAATTTGTAAAGTATTTAATTTAGCTTCAAATCGTCCTACTTGGACACTAAATGGTACCTGCAACATTGTATAAACGAGAACAGGTAAACACCGCAGTACAATCACGACAACGCGTCGGGGGTGGCCACACGCGTACAATTAGCCTCGAGGGCTGACCAAACGTAGGACAAACAATGTGGTCTAGTGTACAGGAGGCAGCGACTCTAGAACTCCAGATCATGATTATTCCTTTTCGATATTTTTACAAGATAACACAACATTTTCAGTGATCTGGAAATCTAGATCAAACGTGCCTATTTCGCGTGGTCTCATCGCTGACCCTATATTTGTTGGGAACTTCTCCTACACCCTTCAATTGCTTCGAGACGTATGCAGGTTTTCTCAAGACGTTTTTCTCCATAGTAAAGCACTTGTGAATATCATGATTTTACGTACTTAAGGTCTTTTAATTGCCTTTATTGTATAAACTTATTCTAAATTATAAAATAAACACAAATAAAGAAATCTTACCTAAAATAAAAACTAATAATCTAAATAGAAAAGATAAAAATACATTTAATAAAACTTACTTACCTAAAAACCCCCTTATAAAAAGAATACCCCGTCGAGCAGGTCTGTCTGCGGCATAGACCCCATGACGCTGGCGGCGTTTCCTCTTTGGATCGCAATGGTGATCCTTTGGGAAAAATAGGCACCAGCTCTGGGGTCCCCAGAAGTGTGGATCAACTGGGACGACAGAGTCCAACTGCAACTCTTTGGCATGAATCAGGGATTGAAACCATGCACGACCGCCGCAACCGTGCAATTTATGTCTCAACCACAAGAGTTTTGTATTTCTATTATAATTTTAGATTAATAAAAAGCCTGCAATAAAGTGTACACTCCCTTTGAACTTAGAAAACCCTTCGGGTCGAAGAAAGAGACGTTCGGCTACAATCGCGAGTGACACAGAATAAAGCAGGACAGTATTACCATCGTGTGTTCTGAAGGGTTTCCTAAAATAAAACGAAGTATACCGTCTAATGAAACAACAATGGTTATTTATTATACAAGGGGGCAAAGTTGTTGTTTAACAGTCGTGCCAATATTGAGACCTGAGGTCGCGGAAGATTCCGAAATTGAGCCACGACCGAGTAGCGAGTGGTTCAAAAACTGGAATCTTGAGCATTGCGAATGTCCCAAGGCACGAGAGTTGAACAAACTTTACCGCCAAGTGTAATACAACTTTTTTCCCCTCACTAGCTCGTAAAGCGCTCGTTTATCGTTTAATACGAGCGGGTAAAAACGCTTTTTACACACTTGTGAATAAAGTAATTTGACATTGCTCTAATTCCTATAGCCCCCTACTGCCTAGTATAAGGGTAAGGCCGCGGATTTTGACGAATTCGGAGCTTAAAATTTGTCTTGCTCATAAAACAAAACTGACAATATCTAGAGAACTCCGATCAATTTTAAAATATTCCCCTATGCTCAGTTACATGTAATCAAATGAAATAGCTAATTTAGCTCTTTATTTAAAATTAATAAATAAATATTTCTGCCAAAAACGTAACATAAGTCGAGTAATTTTTTCGACTACGAGTACTTAAAACCTTTTTTTTTTCATATTATTAGACTTCTCAGCATCAAATGTTTGATTTTAAACCAAATTAGAATGATAAACGATAGCTTCGTTCATTAAGGATTTATGATATGTGAACAATTTTACTGTTTTCCTTCCCTTTACTTTTTGGGTCACCAATTCCAAACTTACGTTACGATATTTTCGTAACGCTTTTTTAAGGTCATATTTAAGCCAATGTTGGTAGAAATTTGTTTATCGACACCAGGAACTCTTATTCTAGTAGGGCAACACCCATAGGCACACTCACTCCCATTAATTCGTTAACAAATGGTTGTCACAGTGCACGCGGCGAAAGTTTTAGCAAAAAACGTCTAAAGTGGTAGTGTGATTTGTGACGGTAAGTAGTGATTATTATTAAACGGCTGTTTTTTCATACGAAAGGGTTTAGTTTCAAACGTCAGTAGCATGTATTATTATGTTCAGATTGCAATTATTTACCAAGATAATCAACCTTTTTTCAAATATACGTTACACTTATGTTACGAATACGTTACATTTTTACAAAACGTAACGTATTTTTTATGTTACGTAACGAAAATATGTGGTAAAGGGAAGTGCACACAGAAATTTACTGATTTCAATGAGTTTTATTAGATTTTGAATGACAGCATACTGTAACAAGTGTTTGCGAAACAAATCAAATTATTTTGTTATTTAGGTATTTTGATTTGCGTTTTTTTAAGTAATTAGTTGTTTCCAGTGGGTAATTTTACTCCCCTAGGGCTAATGAAATACAGTATAATTTATTAACGCGTTTAATAGTGTTAATTAATAACAGTTCAATTTCCATTTAAGCATTTATGGTGATTTATTTAGTTTATTTCGTTCCAAAGATTATGGCATTAAAACATTTATAAATACTGTTAATTTAAGTAATTACTAAGTATGAGAAATTACATTATATGGGTTGATTATTATATCTGATTAAAACAACTATTTAGTGATAAAAATATGTTTTTTTTTTACGACCTTTATTTAATCAGAGTTCATACCAGTATGAGCTGAGCTTTATAGTAACTTTCGTTGCGTTTTATGGTAACGTAACGTATTTTTTGATGTTATGTCTGTGTCACATTCGTCAAAATCCGCGGCCTTACCCATAAGTGGATCTGTATGACCGTAGTAAACATGCGCAATCGGAGCTCGCATGTTAAATTGGTCGTTCTCATGGGTGACTTTGTAAGCCATTGGCTATATTTAAGTTCCAGAAGTAACTCTATTCTACGATACGTTTCGACATTGAGTTTTAAATGGTTTCTTTAAGTTAATTTACATTTGGATGAGATTTGTTATCATATTTCCTCGCGATAGTGAGGGGAAAAAGTTGTATTACACTTGGCGGCAAAGTTTGTTCAACTCTCGTGCCTTGAGACCTTCGCAATGCTCAAGATTCCAGTTTTTGAACCACTTGCTACGCTCGTGGCTCAGTTTTGGTATCTTTCGCTAGCTCAGGTCTCAATATTGGCACGACAGTTAAACAACAACTTTGCCCCCTTGTATAATAAATAACTATTTCCCCTCACTATCGCCAGGAAATATGATTACAAATCTTATCCAAATGTAAATTAACTTAAAGAATCTATTTAAAACTCAATGTCGAAACGTATCGTAGAGTAGAGTTACTCCTGGATACTGAGCCAAGTTATCAATCGATAACGCTTAGTACCGTATCGTAGTGTTCCCTCTCTGTCACTCTTTCATATTAGTGCGACGAAGACAGTTAGCTTCCTTAGTTTACGATTGACGACTAAGCGTTAGCGATTGGTAACTTGTCTAAGCACCCTGGTACTTAAATTTAAATATAGCCAAAGGCTTACAAAGTCACCCATGAGAAATGTACAATTTAACATGTGAGCTCCGATTGCGCATGTTTACTAGGGTCGTACAGATCTACTTATACTAGGCATTAGTGGGCCATAGGACTTAGAGCATGGTCAAATTACTTTATCCACAAGTTGGTAAAAAGCGTTTTTACCCGCTCGTATTAAAGGATAAACGAACGCTTTACGAGCTAGTGAGGGGAAAATTATCTAAATGTCAATTAAACTCTCTTCCTCTCATAACTTCTCCCACACGCCTGCTCTGGTATGCCCTAAGCAATCGACACCCGAACGTGTGTTTAGTGTGCCGAGTCAACAAGAGCCCTTTCGGAGTTTCGGCCCTCGCCGGCAATGGGCTCTGATTAGATACCATTGTTGTGTGTTTTGCTAACGGATATCCTATTGGTAAATTGCAATGTTGATTGTACGTGGGAAGGAAAGGTGTTTACAATATCATGAACTTTTAAACTTTTAAGGTATCACTCAAAGTATTCGGTCTATTTTATGGTTGCGATCAGCTAAGATCCAAATAATAGATATCTTATAACTAGTCCTAGCACATGACAAGCTTACTAAGTTAGGTCTCTTTTCGCTGTTATCGCACACTACCTATGCCTTTATGCTGGAGGAACTACTAAAACGTGTAAATTAAGTAATAGTGAATAGCTTAGCTCGTTTAGGCGGAGGTCGTCATATTCTTAGTAAGTCCCTTTCGAGATAGGTCATGTTCGGTAGATGCCACTTTCTGAGGATGTCATGTTCTGAGAAAGCCGCTTTCGGAGAGCGACACGTTCTAATTACGTCACATTCTTATATCGCCACTTTATGAGTTCGTCGCTTTCTGAGTTTGTCGCATTCGGAGTACGTCACTTTCGCATTTTACGGCGCTCCTGTGCGTTTACGCAAGTTGACTCCTAAGAAACTAATGATCCTGATCAGGAATGGGATCGATTGGCATCAAAAAAAGAATGCAAAAAAAAAATTTTGTTGGTTCTCAATAATAATGTGTGTGTCCAAAAAGAGTGTTCGGTATTTGTTTTGGTTCAAAGTTTTTATTTTTTGGGCGGAGGGTAGTTGAAGGTACATCAAAAATTCCGCCATTTTCTGGAGTTTTAGTCACAATGGATCAGTACCCGGGGTCACATCGTGCTTTTTGCGTCCAAGCGTTTTACCAAAACAATAATTCAATAGTGGCTGTGCAACGCTTGTATCGTGCAGAATACCGTGTATACGCAACTGGCCTCCCAGAAGCCCCGACCTTAGCCCTCTGGACTATTCTGTATGGGGGTACGTTAAAAGTAAGTTGTACGAGAATAATCCGACGAACCTATTGCAATTGAAACAAAACATCAAGTCAGAACTGGCAGCAATATCGAGAGCAAATACAAATAATTTATTAACGTAATTTAGCAACGTGTCAGCGTGTCACAAAATCACAAATTTTCGTTCAAGATTAGAAGAGTGCCGGCAGCGTCATGGTCATCATTTAGATAACATTATCTTTTCAAAATGATTTTCCATATTCTATTAATATAATTAAAAGCAAAATGTTTTATTACTTGTAGTTTTTTTTAATTCAAATTTAAAATACCCAACACCCTTATTGGACACCTTGTATAAATAAGCCCGAGAGTTAAATAACAACTTCACCCCCTTGTATGTATAATAAATAACGATGTTTTATCACAGAATAAGTAATAGTACTAAAGTACAGAAGTGACACTTCCATACATTTGACGTTTAGTTTGTCAAACACGCTAATGTCAAGACTGTATTGAAATTAGGGTTACTTTGACGCCCTTGGTATGTATTGGGCCTGTCAACTGTCATTTCTAAAAGTTTCTATTCCGTAAAATATTGTTCCATTTTTCCTCGTTTTCCTTACTCAACCTGCTATAAAATAAAAATGAATCTTAAATAAATCACATACCTACCTATCAAGTTTTTGACAGTCCATTTTCCAGTTTTTTTCTGATACCAATCACCATACCAACCTACAAACTGTACTAGAAAGGTCATTAGCACTACAGTTGAAATCTTTTTTTTCCATAGAATTAGATTGTTTTTTTTTTGCATTCTTTTTTTAAGCCAATCGATCCCATTCCTGATCAGGATCATTAGAGTCTTAGAAGTCAACTTGCGGAAACGCACAGGAGCGCCGTAAAATGCGAGAGTGACGTACTCCGAATGCGACAAACTCAGAAAGCGACGAACTCATAAAGTGGCGATATAAGAATGTGACATAATTAGAACGTGTCGCTCTCCGAAAGCGGCCTTCTCAGAACATGACATCCTCAGAAAGTGGCATCTACCGAACATGACCTATCTCGAAAGGGACTTACTAAGAATATGACGACCTCCGCCTAAACGGAATAGCTGGATTGTAAAGTTTTGTAGTTGTTATTTGATCAAATAAATAAATAAATAAAATATCGGCTCTACATGCGGGTATGACCTTCTAAAAGTTACCTTTTAAAAGACTATATTATTATACAATACAGAACATTTTACTACGCACTCTGATCTCAGAAATAATCAGCAGGCAGAGTTGGGCAAAAAGTAATTAAGATTACTCCTTCCGATTACTTTTGTATGTGTACTTTGTAATATTTACTACAAATACAGATAATTTATTAATATTTATTACAAAGTACACATACAAATGTAATTTTTAGAAGTAATCATATTACTTTTTGCCCAACTCTGTCAGCAGGTGCAACTTTTGACAAAATCCATGAACTTGCACAGGTACATTCAACCCATTGGAAACCTAGGCCACTAGAACCTTTGTCATAATGACAAGTAGTAAGAAATTTTTTACAATTTGATTTTTGGCCTCACTTTGACATACCTACTTCCCGCCTAAGGTTTTGGTTGACTGTTGTCCTCAATCTCTTTCCGAACACTTATATTAAAAGTTGAAGCTTCTTCCTTTTGCATTGTTATTTTTTACTTGCTTTAATTATTGTATTGTATTGTATTCTGGCCATTTTTTCCGTAACTCCATCAAACGTGCCTAGTACTCGTTGGGGACACATACACCCTTGAATTTCTTTGTAGGCATTTCTTGTTTAATTAAGGTATGTGAGCAAGCTCACAGCATTTTGAACCAGTCTGTAGCCGGGAGGAATGCCGGGCCGTGTCATTGGGGAGCTGTAAGGACAAATTCTGTTGAAAGTGGACCGGCCGGCAATGTTTGGAAGCCTTATTATAGGGTTTCATGTTTCAAAGATGAATGAACTCTATTCTAAACCATCACCCAATTAGTACTTTATTTAGGCGACTCTAGGACCATGTTATAAGGAAAAGTAGTATTCAAAGTTAAGATGTTTAATTAAATGATTGCTGAAAGCTGCCAGCATCCTTGGCACCATGCCGCAGGGGCTCAACTTTTTAGATTTCTTTTACTTTTATTTCGTTTTAATTTGATAGGTTACTTTGTTTTAGTTCTATTTTATTGCTATAGTTTATTTAGTATTAATTTGATAACTTATTACAGTTTTAATTCTATTTTAATGATTATTTGTACCGTTTAACACGTTCGACGCCGGTGACACAGCGTGTGTGACCAACAAAATCTGATTCCTATGCCAGTGACACACATACGTGATCTGAGTAACCTTATTCTTATACCACTAGCATTAAATCAAGTTCTTCCTCCTATGCCAGTGCCATAGAAATACGAACGTTTTTTACACAAGCGCTGTGTCACTGGCATAAGAGTATAATCTGTTCAGTCACACATGCGTGTCAATGGCATAGGACTTCTATCAGATAATTTCGATCGGCATAGTATTAGCAATTATTGAAACAGTACTGGAGGCGAACGTGTTAATAAATTCATTGAATGATTAATTGATTATGTATATATTTAAATGTAGCAATGTTCAATGACCGATATAAATACTCCTGTCCTGCCTGCATATCCTATATGACTGGTAATTGGGTTCTATACTCTATACTGTTGGTTTCGTTTGTTTGGATTATTCCAAACCGTATTGCATTGGCTACGGAACGCTCCACTGTTAGTGTTAGCTGAAGAGTTGTTCTTTTTTTTTTAACCTCAAACGTTGAAACGGTTCTCAATTCAACTGTTTTTTAAGCGAGTATACCTACTCTTACCTTACCTGCATATTATTATTCTTAATTCGGAGGGTTGAAAACGACAATACGAGTATAATTATACGATTACTCGAGCAGGAGGCTTGTAGTGGTCTTATTTTTTTTAACCGACTTCAAAAAAGGAGGAGTATGTTACCCGATATCTCCGAGAATAGTGAACCGATTTTAAAATTTATTTTTGTGATCGAACGTGTATTACCCCGAGATGGTCCCATTGGCACCAAGTTGCGGTCTGATGATGGGATCTTGGAGAAATCGAGGGATCTCTTCAATTGTTATAGGTACATGTATGGCGCTTTTGGTAATTTTCATTCATTTACAAGAATTTGCATTCAGAAAGTAGGGTTTGAGGAAACCAATGATGGAAACAAATCGGGAATCTTGGAGAAACCGGTTGAAGTCGGTTTTTTTAATTTTTAATTTGGTGATTATTTCGTTTGTCGTTGTTGATAAGACGGCACATTCTAAAGAAGTGCGTTAGCGATTGGCAACTTGACTAGGCACCCTGGTCACTTAGTGATGATAAAAACCGTAATCATTCTGCACTTAGGTGTACCTAAAGGGATGTATATTTGTGTACTCGTTGCATCTATCAGTCGCATGGCAGTGACTGACTCACCGCCCCGATTCCGGCGTCGATAAAAATAGTCTACAACACGTCGTTTCGCACAAAACGTCACATGTTACTAGGAAAGGTACGGCGCTTATGACGTTTAGTAGTCGGTCGCGCGACAAAAATAGTCGACAATACAGACGGTATTGTCGCGCAAACCGAAATAAACACTTATTGTGGACCACCGTAGAGCGGGAGAATAAGTGCACTTTGTCGGGTGTTTTGCGCGAAGATTCATTGACATCACTGTACAATGTGATTGGCCGTGTGGTGACGGCAGAAAGAATACATTTGTTACCACCCCAAGTCCTCCTGCGGGTGTCGTAAGAGTCGACTAAGGGATTGAAGTGTCACTGACCATATTTGATTAAAGATTGATGATGGACAGCAGCGTCATCATAGTGGACACATTACTGCGATCGCCAATCCGCTTGCCCAGCGTGGCGATTATGGGTATTTACCTCTTAATGCGTCTATACGCATAGTTAATAGGAGAAGCCTACGTCCAGCAGTGGACTATCATAGGCTGATGATGATGATGATGCCAGTAATTATATCGGCTATCGAGCTATCTTACCCCCAAATCGGAACACTGCAGTGCAAACACTGCTATCTAGCGGCAGGTTAGCTAGACGGTGGTAGCTATCCGAGTGGACCCTGCAGGAAGTCCTCCAGTAAAATTAACCAGCAAAGCTTTTTTGAATATTGAAAAAAAAAAACAATCTAATCGAGACCCTCCTCTTTTCGATGTCGGTTAAAAATAAATATATGAAGCAGTACCAGCTGCTCCAGATATTTTATCATCCAGGATTTCAACTTTAGGACCTGACTTCACATTGGAATTGGACAATACAGCATTAAAAAAACAAATGACGACTTAAATAGACAACTATCTCGAAGGTACCTGCATCATTATTTTTACATAAAAAGGTTCCAACAAGCAAACCTTTATAAAGTGAATGGACAAAGAACTAAATTACCGCGCCATATAGGCAGAGCCTACCAGCACGGTTAGTGTGGCTTATAAGGGAATCAGACAGTCTGCTTTTTGCATTAAGGTTCTAAAAACCTGTGCCTTTGAATGTGTAGGTAATTACGAGTAGGTATAAGTCTACGAACAAATAAAACATGGAAGCCGCACGCCATACTAAATTGCCTTTCAAAAACGGTCCTGAATTTTTAGTTCACAATTGTCACTCCCTCTTCAATGCATCACGGTAATGAATTTCAATTTCAACCTATAAAAACTTAAACTGCCATTTAAAAATAGTTGTGATTGGTCCGTCAAAGTTTTGATTGGCTATATTATAGAAACATTTGTCAAAGATGTTGCGCCGAAATATGTGCGGTGTTAAGAAAAGCGCTATGTCCTGCCCATCTTGGCACAATTGAACAATTGTGTTTGGGGGGCATTTTTTGAGCTGGCATTAGATGTCCATGTTCTATGTAGTCGCAGGTATAAGTACAAGATCTTGTCGTTTTCGAACAGCTATTATTTCGATTAAAATCATACATGCTTGATTGATACGTTGTTTCATAGAGAACAGTTAAATAAAAATAGTACCTGCCTCGCGAAACCATTGATTACATACAAAATACATAAACAATATAATTAAGGTCTTTTTCGATGGCGACATCTTGATACATTTCTTCGCAGATGTATGCAGGCTTCCTCACGATGTTTTCCCTCCCAGTAAAGCACTTGTGAATGTCTAATGATATTTCGTACATAATACGTTTTATGAAAAACTCATTGGTACGAGCCGGGACTCGAAACCACGACCGCTAGCACTACGCGTAGCAGCCGTGCGTTTTACCGCTAGACCCGCAATCGGTTTTTGGCGATATCAAACCAACAGATAACTATAAAAATCTAAATTAGCATACGAGATGAATAGGAACTGAATTAGGGTAAGGAAGGGACTATGCACTTAAGGCTCCCCGCAAACCTATCAACGCTTTAGCATTTTTAAGGCAAATCGCGCCGTATCGCCGTCGATCGGTATATAGTCCAGTCATTTTAGTAGTTTCACCTCGGAATTCGAGATACCCAGCTGTAACTTTGTAAATACTTGTATATTGACACCCTAAAAGTTGTCTCAAAACCTACATGTGGTAGGGTGTGCGCAACTATTAAATTTCAAGGTCAAAAGGTGACAAAAATCGTCTTTTTGAGCTTTTTTTGTAAATATTTCTTTTCCTATGGGTTCTTTACTCTTTATATGTAAAATCAATATTGTAGAATATAAAATTCTCTACAACTCTTGCATAAAAACATTTTTTATACAGTTAACCGTTTACGAGATAGACGGCGGAGAGCGCGCGGTAAAAACATCACTTCAGGTCAACTGGTGCGTCCGGTCGAAAACGCGCCATCTATAGTTGAGGAACTAACGATAAATCAATGATTATAACTATTTGTCCATTTTTATAAATTATATTATTCTATTTTATCATTTTTTTTCCTAACTATGCCACTTATTTTTTCATATTAATT
>JALPQI010022020.1:0-15124 GCA_025490895.1 Thaumatotibia leucotreta
TGAATAACTACATAAATTGAGTTTTCGTGGTATTTTCTGTCTTTGTTTATTGATAAGAACAACAAAACAGAAGAAATTTTACTTTAATTTTAAATTAAAAATGTAGAAACTTTTTTTTAAGTTTATTTGACCGACTACTCCGAAAAATCCTCATCATTAAGTATCACTTTTTTTTTGCTTTTACGAAGGTTTAAGGTCTAGGACAATCTTTAGATTACCAAAAATCCTTGGGATATGTTTTATTTTTTTTATTTACGTACATTAATGCTATTTTGATGCATTTTTAACGTAAAAATTTTGAATTTGGTATTTTTTTATCCTACTTGTATCAAAGTGAGGACGCAATTTTTTTTTGTCAGTAAATGCTTTATTTGTAGTAATACTTTTACAAAAAGAAAATATTAAAAAGACCCAATAGTTTTTTTTTATAAATAAATTTCTTCATTCCAGAATTTCTCAAAAAAAAATTTTCAAAAATTCATAACTCGAAAACTACAAAAAATCGGCTAACATACATGGGGTATATTCTGATAGCCCATGACGTAGGAAACCTAAAAAAAATTTTTTGACGTCAAGGTTTGGACCACCCTGTATACAGGTTTAATAACTGACATTTTAAGGATATCTGGGACTGTTCCTTCTGTAAATGTCTGGTTAATGAGCAGTGTCAAAGGAGGGGTAAACTTTTCAGTGCATTTTTTTACTAAATAGGGTGGCAACTCATCTTGGCCAAGACTTCTTTTATTTTAGAGACAATTAATTAGTTTGAAAACTTCATGTGAGGTGACGGGGTTAAGGTAGAGCGAGTTTTCAGAAATGGTGATATTACAGGTCGTCCCCGGAGCGAAGCTTCAGCTCTCTGCGTAGTCGGTTTTTAAAATTCTATCCAATTTTAAATTAAAAAACACGACTGCCGTTTATAAGCAAACTGAAAAGTAACAAATAATTCCTTTTACAGGATAATTCTTGTGAGCGTATGTACCTACATAGGCGCTTGTCTTATTACTATACTCGTATTTTGTTCCGATTGCAGTCGGGGAACCTCCATTATATTAATATTTTCCGTACCTAACGAAAGGTGACAACAATGAACAAGAATGAACCTGAAAAAGGAATTATTTGTTTCTTTTTAGTTCACTTAAAACAGCAGTCGTATTTTTTAATTTCTTAATTTTTTAAGGTTTTTAAAATATATAATGCTCCCAAAATTGCGCGTTATTATCCTCCCTTTAATTATATTAAATATTATTATTAATAATTGACCCGTTTTATTGCAAAAAGTCGTTTTTTTTTGGTTGATTTTCCTACCTGCTGGATCCGCGCTGGATCCAGCTGGATTGACACCGATCCAGCAAAAATCCAGCTGGATTGAAAACACTGCTGGATTGCAATCCCTAAATATAGGTAACCAAATGTGTACTCACAATCGTACAATGAAGGTGCCTTATTATTCTTATAAGAAAAAACATATATTTTTGTTAGTATATTTCTAATATTTGACCTCAAATTTGTTTTAGTAAAATAAATACGATTATTGCCAAAACTATCGTTATATTTATCTTAAAACTTTAATTCCTATTTATGTGTCAACTTACCCAGGTACCTGTTTCAACTTATCTCGGTATTAGGAGGGTTGAAACAACCCGACTTGTTCTAGAATAACGATGTTTTTGCCACCTTCTAATGACTTATTACTTTTCGAATTGACATTTATAATTAGGTTATAAAATTCCCTTTCTAAAAATGATGGTTACGTCCTTATAGCTTGTATAACAAAGAAGTTATGCGTGGATATGTAAAAATTGTGTCAACTCTCTTAGGTCTCCCCTATTTGTGAGGGCTAAGTGAATCACAAAAGTAATTTTTTGTAAATATTGCCACCGCTTGCTTACCCAATGATTTTTTTAACATATGCAATTATGCACCTACCCTAATGGCCCGGCCACGACATTAGTCTAAGGTGACCGGCGGCGAGCGAATCCATGAGTTGGAGCGGGATGCCGATATGGGTACTCCCTCTCGCACGTATGGTTTTCCGCTAAACCGGTCGCCTTAGACCAATGTCGTGGCCGGGGCATAAGAAGTAAGGACACATACAGAAGGACCGATAATTCGAATACATGTACATATTCCGTCCTTATGGTAAGTAAAAAAAGAGCCCCATTTGCTAAAAAATAAATTTAGAAACCTAGGGATTCAAATGGACAAGGATATTTTTAAATAAAACGCAATCATAATAAACTTAATATAAAGATATATATTTGACACCGTCATCAACTTATATATTATAATAATTAGGTACCAATTGTCTTTACAACATTTACTAATAGTTAAACGAAGGAGAAAGTGTAAGGTTTAACTATGGTTAAAATTAATTAACCGATAATATGTTCCCAAAACCAATTTAACGAAATAATATTATGTAGTTTATTATTTTGGTTCAGAGGAATAATTAATTGCCACGTAAAATTCTTTCGATACATCGTGCGCATAATACTAATACAGGGTGATCCTAATGGTACCCTGCATATCTAAAAAGGATGACAAGACTATGAGCTAGGGAATAGAATAATTATGTTTACTATTAATACTGATTTATTTCCCCACCACTTAGAGACAAAGTATTGACAGGCGTGTATAATAATATTCTATAAGAGACGTTAACTATGATCGAACTGTCAATTGAAGTGATGTTTAGAAAACAAATATATCAGACTAATCTGGTTTACAGGACACCTTTTGTCAAATGTGTTATCTGTAAGGGTTAAGGGTAATTCTTGGAAAATATGTCTGCGGTTGCGTTTTATTCCTCTGTCTTTTTCATACATTTTGTATAGGACAGATGTATAAGACCGCAGGCATATTATCAAAGAATGACCCTTAACCAGTCAGAAATAGTCATATATTTTTTAACATTTATTCAATTGTATAGTAACACATTTTAACGTGAGACGAACAAATTCTGTCAGGCCGCGCGAACGAAAAATTGCATTTGATTGTGTTCAGAAATTTCTGAAACACACGCCTCGTAATAAGCCAGCTATCTACTATACTTACGCATTCCAATATTAACACAAGGACGATTCTTAGTATTAATACGTCTATGGTCAAGTCAATATTTTTTTTACTTATTTAATTAATTCTCAGTGACAAGTAATTATTCCTCTAAAATAAACGGGACACTTAATACTAGTACCCAGTAATACTGTGACTAGATTTAATAATCGTCAATGACACTAGTAGTCACTTATAAAAAAATATAGGTACGAAGAAATATCAAAGTTTTCACACAATACAAATGCGAGCAAAATAATAGCCCGTAAAGGATATATTAATTATTTAAATGGATATATTAGATTATTAATATCATTATAGCACTTTATGCGACTAAAGAATAACATTAGATATTTTTTTAATGTTAACACTGAATTAAATATTATAACGGAAATTTTGATTTGTATAAAAAAATTAGTGCCACATTGATGTACTATACATTTCAAAGTACTACATAAACTCGAAAGCAATTAAAACTGGTAATGTTGCAATTACACATTTCCTCGTTTTCATTGCTATGTAGTGTAAATACATTTTCATAATAATATTACAGTGAGACTGCAAAATGTCAATACAAAATAAGTCATTTTGAATCACGTCTTCATTTAGTACAGTCGAGTACAAAAAAATACAAAAACACTTGAAATACAGGATACACATTATTGGGTACCTTATCTTTTACGAAATCAAAATTACTTATTTTGCATATAGCCACACTATATTACTCAACTTGCTTCCAACATTGCATTGTTCTTAGCTACCTTTAAAGTGTTATGTTATATTATGTAGACATAAAATCACTATGTTCGCATAACCTATATGTTGATTTGATCGTTGAAAATGTGTCGAAAATTTAGTTTTATTGTCTAGTGCATATTTGTCACGTGATAAATCTGTGTGCATTGGCGCTAAATAATCTAATATGGTAGGTAACTGTCAATCGACGAGATAAAAATGTAATACCGGATATGTCACCAGCTAGCGAAAGCCTCAGACTCCTCATGTGTAAGTCATACTGAGTAATTTTTACTATGGGACCAAATCTGAAATCGCGTATTGTTTTTTCGTGCATTTCAGCAGGCATAGCCAAGATGCCAATGCCATTTTGCAATCGTATACAATAAGCGATACGTAATAAATGGATGCGAACGACAGATTCGTACGAAAAATCGCGTGCCCATTTCCATACATTATTATGGTCTCGTGACTTATCGCTTATCGTATACGATTGCAGAATGGTATCGTGGCTAGGCTTGCAGTTATGTGAACTTGATATTTTGTATAAGAAAATTTTTTTTCGCGATTTCGGGGTTAGTCCCATACCCATAATAAAAGTTGATCTATATGACTTATACATATGGGTAACTACATAAACATATGTATAACTGAACGGTTACACTCAAGTGTATTTAGACACTACGCGTGAAATGTTTCGGAGAGCCTAGGTCCCCATTATCAATCACTGAGCCCGCTGCCATCGCGTCGCTCATGCAGTACGCACAAATGCATTCAGTAATGTGATGCTTTCATTATCTGGTGAAACACCCAGTATAAAGTTAATATGTGCGATACAATAATATTAAATGAAGGCATTATAGGAGAAATTATAAAACAGGGCCCGTTACTCTAACAATATTAATATAATATTATTCTGTGTTTTTATGTTGAATATTATCAAATATTGACGACAGGGCTCCTCTAGAATTAGGCCTGCCAACCGCGATTCAATGAAAGAAAAAAATTACGAATTGGAAGAAAAAATGGGAAGTTTATTTAGCTTAAAGACCTAGCAAGAACTATATTTAATTCTAGAAAGTACATAAGTCGTATCTATTCTATGCTAATCGGGTCGATAGATTGATGTCAGATATGTTTTTTTTTCACTGGTCCGAATGAAGAAAGGTGCATGAAGAAAAATAAATAAATTACAATGGCACCCATATGTTGAAAGAAAAAGTGGACAAGATTACTTTTTAAACAGCAAACTTTTCACTTTCATATTAGCTCGGATTATTCCAGTATTTAAATTAACTAATTGTGTGTAGTGTATGTCGTGATGAAGGCCAAGTTTAACCTTCGATACTTGAATAAACAAAATATTGGTAATATCCTGTTGTGAAAAAATAATAAGCAATTAATAAGTGGCAACAAACTCCACGTAAGCTGTGGAATCACACAAACAAATCATACGTTCACACAGCCATACAATAAAACATCAGTCATTTTGTCTATGCACTACCTGAGCCCAGAGTAATGAGATCAGGCAGTTAATGCGTTCCGGAATGTAATGGGGCATAGACAACCACAAACCATAGACTAATAAATATACAAGACATTCGAGTTGGAATAGTCGTAGTTGTTCCGATAACTGGGCCCGTTTATCAAAAACTGGTAGTTTGTAATACATACAAGTAGAAGTCTATTTTTATCCATTAACTACAAAAGGGGTATTTGCGTAAAAAATACTAATAAATATCACAAGCCGAAGTCTCTTTTCTAAATCTCTTTCTAGAAAGAGTCTTCCGCTTGTAATATTAGTTGTAATTTATTATGCAATGGATCCAAGGACTTTGGAACTTGTAATACGAGGGTGTATTACAAGTTACAAGAGTTTGATAAACAGGCTGATAAACTGAAACGACGCCCAATTGTACAATCGCAAACACAGTTATCTCACCATTTGTAAACTTTATTACAATGCATTATAGTATTCATAGTACACAAAAGATCAGTTAACTGTCTTGGCTGTAGATGCTCCGCATATTTTTGCGTTTGGCAACATTGATCATCAGATAAAACCTGCTGTCATCTAGCTTAACCTACCAAAACCACTTTAATACTCAACTCTGAATGTCTATCTTTGTCTATGCTCATTCACACTCGATAGGAATTGACACGATGACGAATTCACACCTAAGTGCATAACACAAAGTATACAATTTGCATTCTCAATAAGTCGTGAAGTGTAAAAATTATATGTGTCAAAGATACACGCCTACCGTTGGCATTAACATCTTAACAACACTAAGCAACAAATAACTACAAGCAACTAAGCCGTTTCCAATCAATTATGATCCAGATGCCTCAACCAAAGCCCGAAGAGCAATTTCAATGTATGCACGATACATTTATACATCTGACCCTCGTCTAAATTGTTGTTCTCATCCGAATACTTTTTTCTCTCTTCCCTATTGGAAACGGTCTTCATGAACAGTTTACAAAAAATCCTATGCCACACAGACCTCTCGTCTCCCCTTTCCTCGTCATTACAAATTCGACAATCACAATTTCTACTTATTTCTACTACATTGGAAGTATTCGTGGAAATATTTTCATATTTGGCATCACTTGCGCGACGATCAACGTCGTTTATAAAGATGGCGGGCGCGTCTCGGGCTGCAGGAGGTGAGACGAAAGATAAACTCTTTTTTAATTTTCGCATACTCGTATAAATGGCCCTGTTAGAATTCTCTCCTTGAGAGCTATCCATGGAAAGCACTGAGCCTAAAGGAGCCGATTTCGCCGGCTCTTCCGCGGTGTCACGTCGCGTGATTTTTAAGTTACTCCGTGGTGATAAATCCTCGCAACTTTTAAAGAAAGGAACGGTCTGTTTCAAAACTTCTTTCCTTAGATTAACTTCAATTTTCCTCCCTTCAAACGACATGGTTCTTTGGAGAGGTATAGCCACTTTCCTCTGTCGTAGATTTTGTTTCTCTTCTGTCCCCACAGGGTTGGTCTGGCCGATGGATATGTTCCTATACATCGGTTGCCGCACCTCAAGTTCTTCATTTTCTATATCCTGGACTTGACTGCCAGTTTTTTCATCATCCCTCTCAATGACGGCCGTTCTAAAATCTTGTAAAGAATCGTGGAACGAAAGGTTCCGCCTCAACTTTCTGATCTGCGGCGTCAAATCGCTAGAGCTGTCGAAACCTTTGTAGCTATCTTTCAGCACGGACAGGGCGAGGCCGCTTCCAAAGAAAGCGTTATCCTTATCAAAAGATGCGCGCCTGCTTTTCGCTCGCGGAGAAGCGGGGATATCTTCGAAGCTTCTGTACTGTTCCAACTGACTGTCCCTGTCCGAATGCACGGTCCACGCGGAAGAACTGCCCACGGACCAATCTGAGCTAATAGTTTCGAGGTAATCAAAGATCTCCTTGCCGCCGTCGAGCGACAGCGATCTTTGGAGAGGGATGTCGTGGCTGAATCTGTGGAGATAGTCCTCGTCTTTTTCGTCGAACTTGGTGCCGAGCCACTTGTCGACCTCCTGATTGTTGAGGTCGAGGTTGAGGTTGACGAGTTCCTGGCGGAGGTCGAGCTTGGATTTGGGGTTGTTGATGTCGGAGTAGCGGCGGGATTTGGGCTTGTGGGGCCGAGTGACGGCGAAGGGGTCAGAGTGCCTACGTGGCGGCGGCGGCGCCGGGGCCGGCGGACATCTTGCTCGCGAGGGACGACAGCGAACGCCGCGGGATGCCAACGGCGATGTCAGACTCAGCAAAGAGCTTGCGAAAACTGGAAAACGGACGGAATTCGTTAATAAACACAATAGGGACGGTAATCGTAATTTGTTTAGGGCGGGTTGTACCGACCACACTTGACATTAGAGATGTCTTAAATTTCTTGAAAAATTCACGAAACTTTCACGAAATATAAAGGGAATTTAAATTTATGAAATGGAAAGTTTCCATCCATACAAATATACATACAAAATATAGAATGTTTCCGAAGTTTTTATACGTGAAAATTTCAGAAATCTGGAAAGTTTCCGTCTGCACATCTGTACTTGACATTCCGACTAATATTAACCGTTACATTACTATGGAATGTTTCATAACATAAATTTTAACCAACAATTTAACGCGGACAGACGGTTCGATGCGCCCCTCCCTAAGTTTTACAACAATGTTTAAATGTAATAATCTTGTTATTAATTCATTTGCAAGGAATCAACGAGAGTTGAATTATATTTTAAACATAATTTTACATAAATTAATTATATATCACTTCGCCGGAATATTTAATATATTTCGAAAACTATTGTCCGTTACTTAATTACTCACATTTTATAAAAACTATAAGTTCAATTAATGCTTTACCTACGTCTAACGTACCCATTAATCACAAACATAATTATATCTTAAAATAGTAAACCCCATTTTCCAATAATTTTTTTGAAGAATATATCGTCGGTTGCCAAACAAAACTCACTAAGCAACAAATACCAACTAGAAATGAAACTCGTATCTCAGTTCTACTTCAATACTGACGAGGTTGCTAAAAGTGATCGGTTTTTTGGAATCCCCATTGAATGACGGTTCTGACTAATAACATTGTTCTATTATACACAAGAACATATTTTTAGTACAGATGGTGTACCTTTTAGGCGGTTTTTAGGCGATGGTGTGCGAGAAGTGGGTCATTTTACGTCAGGTTCAAAACTTCGGAGGGCCATCTGTACTAAAAAACGTCGTACGAAATATGTGCAAAAACGAAATTCGTAACTCGTGTCGATTTAAAGCACTCCCTATCGGTCGTGTTTTAAAACATCACCACTCGTTTCGAATCTCATGTTTTTCGCACTTGTGTCGTAATGTACTATTTTTAAACAGAAACATTGCAATATAAGTAAAGTTTATTTTTCAAGTTACAACATGGGACCCATCAGGAGAATACAAAAAATCGATCAAAACAGTCACTACCTGATTTCACTATACTCAGTAGTCACTTTAGTAAGCTTTGGCTATCACCCGACGATATTCTACTAGAACCTAGCATAGGGTTACCCAAGTAATAAAGCGTTAAACCCCTGTTAGTTGACAGCGTACCTCGTCCTCCTCAGTACCAAGGGCCGAAAGAGATCCTCGGCGGCGGAGAGCGGCGGCCTTCGTCCTTCGTCGTCAGCGCCAACCAAAACCTTGCACGTAACCACTTTGGTCAGGGGGGGTTAAACAAAAAGTGCTGGTAGGATTCAAATGTGTTTAGTTAGTGTGAAAATAAGATGTATGTTTGAAAATGTAAGTTTTCATTGCAGTGTACAAAAATATCAAAGGTAAACATGGTCTTGAGAGTTAATATTCATTTGTGCATGTTAGATAATTTTGGAAGTGCACTGCGTTTGCAGGCGTTCATCTAGCACATATTGTTATCCAAAACCAAATAAAAATGACAAAACATTGCATGCACACAAGATTTTTTAATACATCGTTTGATAAGAGTCAGATGATCAGTGCTTTTCCCATTTATTGAATTGGGAATAGATTGTGTTTGGAAATATGATTTTTACAATGCAAATTATACCTTAGCTTTTGATATAATAATGCTGTAATTTACTTAATATTTTTAGCATAATAATCGTAGAAAAAAATAAAACAAAAAAAGAAAATAAAAAGGTATATAAACAGGGAAATAGGGAAGTGGTCAAGCGAAATAAGCATTTGACTCGAGTGCAATAGGTATCAAAATACCATGCGATACCGTGCTTCGTGTTACGATGGATCCGTGGCATTGCGATCTCTTTCGGCCCTGGTGCCATTTTTCATTCATAACACCTAAAATAACTTAATAATTTTGAAAATAACCAAAACAATTACAAGTAATATTAACATGCCTTTAAGATACCCGAATAGTCCAAACAATAAACTGAAAAAAGTACCAGAACCAAATACCCGATGGAATGACGTAACATATACCAATAGCACAGTTTACGTGAAATATGTACAAATGTGACAAATCTGTTGTATATTTATTACATAAAGCTTCATTGCGGTGCATCCCATTACCTCCTAAGGATAACCCTAGGTTAAAAATAGGTCGCCAAACATGCCAAAATACGCCTTTTTAATGTTTACCTATTATGCAAAAAAATTAAGTCGATTTTAGAAAAGAAATGCAACTCTGGCTTAATTTGATTTAAAATGTGTTCGATTCGAATAAGTACTTTTTTTATTGGAGGGAAAATCAGGTACTACAGGTAGGACCATGGCCCTTACTAGGGTATTATAATTAATGTGATTAAAACATTTATAACGATAGCAAAACCCAGTGGCCTATTAAACCTATTAGATATCGAGTTTTGACAGAATGTACCGCAGTGGAGTTGTATTTTTAACGTTATTTTAGAAGACAATATTTGTTACTATGAAAATATATACAAATAGTTAAATAAAACCAATAAAACGTCACCATATTAGGCTGACATGTCCGCTTTAATAGTTTTGACGCGTGCATTAGGAGCCATATTTACGCAGGACTTGTGGTAAGACAAGCTACATCTACATTTAGCGACACCTGTTGCCAGCAGGGGTTTACCACAATTAGCCGCACAGTTAACCATTTTACTTGCTATAGTTGCTATTGATTAACCTGGGACACTATTTAGTTCGACACTGAAGCAATAGATGGCGCTTAGTTCAAAAAATTTAATTAACTATCGACGGGATTAATTCAGATAAAAAATATCGTGATCGTAAGGGCACAGTTACACTATGAAAACTTCACGGGTTCACTATGTGTAGATACAGTTACTCGCGCTGAGATTAACGCAATAATTTCATCATCTGTTTATTTGTTTCTGTAGTGGGTACACACGTAAATACTTGTTTTCGTCTTATCACGAATAATCCTTAATAAATTACGCTTTATGGCACTGGGATAACACTAACTGCGGTTTATCGAAACTTGAAATATTAGTTATGCTGACTTTAAGACTTTATTCATAAGATTATTTATTTATTTGCGCCCGCTAAATCAGCTGTGCAACCACGGTAGTTGACCAACGTGACGTCACTGCATGGTCACGTCACTGCATATAGCATGTGATATTAATTTTCGATCGGCATGTAGTAAGTATAGTTTTGTCAGTAATGTGCCACGAAGAAGAGAAAAAAACATAGGTAGTTACAACACACATGAAATGCCATTGTTTAGATTATAGACATGCTGAAATATTAATAAAAAGATTATTGCAAAAATCTTAAAATATTACCAGTTATGTATTATCAATCAGTTTAAAAATGAGCCAAGTATAATTATATACAACATGGATATTGACACAGACGTAGAGTGATAGATACCGCAAGTTTACCTGCCACGCCTTCCGGTATTTGCTGCAAAGTCCAGTGCAATGCAATAATATGCAGTGGAATGTTTCTACTGTAACACAGTTCGGTCCATTTTAAATCAATTAATTTATTAGTAACATTCTCCTTAAGTTTATTTGATCGACATGCAAACATTTAAGAAAATTAATGAAGATTATTATGCCATACCAGTACAAGCGTAACGTTGCTGTCCATTCCAAATCTGTGTCAACACCAGTATTGATAGGTGTATATACAGGGTGTTCGGGATAACGATGTAGGAATTTCTGGAGGTGGTAAAGGAGACTAATTGGAAGAGTTTGAACCCTATTTACCTTAGTCCAATATGTGACAGTTTATAGACAGATTAAATAACAAGCCAACAAGCCAGTAACCCTTGGTATATAATAAATTCGATGATGCATTCATGTGGATACAAATTACTAACTAAACGAACTTAAAAGCAAATTTTTTAATAATTTCATAAATTTATATACAAGGGGAGAGTAGAAATGGCATAAATAGTCAATTTATTTCACCGGAATTTCAATTCTACTCTCCACTTTTGTAGATATTGTCATTATGTATTCGGAAAATATGTAATAATGCAGATATATATAATACGCAGCGATGTCGCTAACGAGAATGTTATTGCAAAATATTTGAAATTTTACTCTTTGTCCTAAACGGTATATTTAACGGTACTAAACGTCTCGTTAACGTTATATCTGTTCGTTATCGGCATCGCAACACTATTGCACTAGCGCCACCAGAATTCCCATGTAATTTGAGTCTTTATAGTTCAAAAACACATTAAAAAAATGGGACGCAGCTATGAAAAGAATTGAGATCGTGAGATTCCTTTTCATCACAAGTGCGTCCCATAGGTTGGCTAATTTGTATCGGAGTTATGCATAAACAAACCTAAAGCCGTAGCATTGCGTATTTTTTAACACCCAAGCTGCCAAGGTAAGAGGCAAAACGAGCACATAGCGTGTTGTGATTAGTAAATTCAATATTATATCCAGAAATTAAGGATATAATATAGAATTTACTAATATTTATGGCTTGGATACTAGTCCTTTTAGCCAATATACATATGCTTGAATCTACTAATCACAGGTGAGATTTTCTCGATCGAAGAGAGGCCGCTGGGTGAACTATACTATCCGCAAAACTAAGTGGCGACTAGGGTCATAACATAAATCATCGGAATCGTGCAATCTCTTTCACATCTGCATGGCCTTATGGAGCGGACCGAGCATCAATAGTGTAGGTAAGGAAAGGCGGACTTTTATTGACCAACTCACCACTTAGTTTCGCGGATAGTATAACTACACGACGTCTATAGGTTTGTCTATGGAGCTACCCTTATCCCTTTTTTTAGCGGGAGAAATGCTTTACGCATACCACCCGGGTTCGGGAAGAGATCCGAGCGGTTATATGGAACTCCCGTTTAGCTAATGAGGCCTGCGGTATACCCAATAAAACCCCCCATATGCCAAATAATCGCCTTTTGGCGGGGTTACGAGACCCCGCCGGCATGGCCCTTATGGCTAAGGCAATAGAGTCGACTCACAACTTCCTGATGCCGCTGTGTACGGTATACCCACTAAAAAAAAAACCCCATAATATGCCACCTCATTTTGGCAGGGTTACGAGACCCCGCCGGCATGACCCTTATGGCTAAGGCAATAGAGTCGACTCACAACTTCCTGATGCCGCTGTGTACGGTATACCCACTAAAAAAACCTCATAATATGCCACCTCATTTTGGCGGGGTTACGAGACCCCGCCGGCATGGCCCTTATGGCTAAAGCAATAGAGTCGACTCACAACTTCCTGATGCCGCTGTGTACGGTATACCCGGGTATTTATCAGAGCGCAAACGGACATCTCATTCATCTGGCCATGTTTTTTTGGAAGTGCATCTTTTGCTAGGTACCATTTTCGGCCGTCAGATACAGCACCCGTTTCTCTATAAGACAACCAAAACCAACCTCAAATCATTCAGCCACTTCCAAAAAAACGTGACCAGATGAATGAGATGTCCGTTTACGCTCTGAGAAATGCCCACCCACTAAAAAAAACCCCATAATATGCCACCTCATCGCCTTTTGGGGCATGACCCTTATGGCTAAGACAATAGAGTCGACTCACAACTTCCTGATGCCGCTGTGCCGCTTCCAGGGCGCGTCATCGGGCTCGCAGGGCAGCGGGCCCTGCACGGGCGCCTCGTCGCACGCCGCCGCCGACGCCGACGCCGATGGCGAGGTGTCTGAACTGCTGGAATACAAATTCCCATTGATGATTGTGTGGCTGAAGGAGCTAGGAAAGCGATGACAAAAAAAGATCAGGGTGCTTAGCCAAGTTGCCAATTGCTAGCGCTTAAATGTCACTCGTAAGCGAAAGGCAGCTAACTGTCTTTGTCGCACTAATATGAAAGAGTGACAGAGGGAAAATTACGATACGCTACTAAGCGCTAGCGATTGGCAACTTGGCTAAGCATCCAGGGACACTTAAGTGACAACTTCTGACATAAGTTATAGGAAACAAAAACGTCATGTCCGCTAATGTATCAACAAATAGTACATTACTATAGAGGACGGGAAACGAAGGGTTACAGGCCAAGTAATTGTAATAGATCTAAACAATTTACCTAAATTTATGAATAATACAAAATGTTAGAAAAATTTAATCTTAGTACACAATCTAGAAATTTGTAGATTAGACTAAGTGTCTGTACAACATGATGATTTTTTATGAAATCACCATCAGCCTATGATAGTCCACTGCTGGACGTAGGCCTCTCCTATTAAGCGTATTAAACGCATTAGGAGGTAAATGCCTATAATCGCCACGCTGGGCAAGCGGATTGGCGATCGCAGTAATGTGTCCCGTGTCCACTATGATGATGCTGCTGCCCATCATCAATATTTATCAAATAGTGGTCAGTGACACTTCAATCCCTTAGTTGACTCTTACGACACCCGCAGGAGTTGGGGTGGTGACAAATGTATTCTTACTGCCGTCACCACACGGCAAAACTGCTGTAAAAGTACATTAATATAGAGGACGGGAAACGAAGGGTTACAGGCCAAGTAGATATAGATAGGGATACGAGCCTGTAACCCTGTTTCTCGCCGAGATTTGTATAGTGCTTTTCTCAAACTTGCCATGAAATAAAACGAACTGATTTCGCCGAACCATACTATTCAATTTGTAAATAAACCAAAAACCAAAAATAAGTACAGTATCATAAAACAATAAATAAAATTGACGCCAAACTTTTTTTTATCTGTTTGAGGCATCCTTTTAACTGATGGTATAGACATTAGTTCGATTATAGATTCGGTATAGACGGCACTTCAGCTTGCAACGCCTGTAACTGTTCCTCAGCTCGTTCCAGTTTCAATTTTAGCTCATTGAGCTCAACTCCGAATATTGGACAAATTGAAAGCCTCGTCAAAAACAGTAGAGAACGTAAGGGAAAATTGAAAGTACCTTTCTGACGGCACTTCAGCTTGCAATGCCTGTAGCTGTTCTTCGGCTCGTCCCAGCTTCAACTTGAGCTCATTGCGCTCGTGAAGTATGGCTCGTAGCTCACGGACGCTGAACGTGGGCTTCGAGGATTGGTCTTCATCGTCTGGACCGTCGGGAGACACGGCGCCGCATGATGCGCACTTCTGAAACGGGAAAATATTAGTTATAGATCATATTCGATGCAAGGTAGACTTATCGTACCAATGGTGGATTCAATACTACCCCACATTATTTCCGTCATCATTTGTTCTAGGAATGGTAGGTATAGAATCACTAGAATTAAGACGTAAACAAACATTAGCCATTCATTACTGTCTACTCCTCAGAAATCATATTGATAACCCATCTGTGCTCGAGCGCATAGCCATCCTCATACCTAACAACTATACAGCTGCAGTGGGGCGCCGAGTGCGCCGCCATAGAGACCTCCTTACTATTCCATATCACAT